>LVTN01001884.1:1827-45935 GCA_001649415.1 Musa itinerans | reverse complement strand
TGGGATATTAGATGGATGAGGGACTATAGGTACATGGTAACTGAGGATAGACAAGTCCAATGGATTGGATTCCCTTGTATCGTTTGGGGACTACGGCGTAGTGGCCTAGTACGTCCGTAGTCAATGAGTCGAGTGAATTATTATAGAGATAATAATTCACTAACTTAGAAGGAGTTCTGATAGGTATGACTCATGGCCAGCTCGATATTGGGCCTAGAGGGTCACACATATATGGTAGGCATTACGATGAGTAGAGGTTCGGATATGAGATATCCGCCGGAGTCCTTGTCTTATTGGATATCCAATAAGCCCCTGAATTATTGGATCCCATGGACGAGATCCAATAAGTGCCCATGAGAGATTATTGGATAGAGATCCACTAATTTAAAAGGCTTGGGTAATTGGATGCAGATCCAATACCCACTAGGGGAGGATCCATTAGGGTTTGACAGAGGACCTCTATAAATAGGAGGGATTCAGAGCCTCATAGGCTAGAGCCTTTGCTTGCCTCTCTTATTCGCCTCCCCCTCTCCACCTTAGAGTTGGCTTAGAGTTTTAAGGAGCGTCGTCGTAGCCCTGCTGTGTGGATCACCGCTAGAGAGGAGGACGCTTGACCTTCATCACCCTCTCCTAAAGATCTGTAAGGAAACAGGGATATACGATCTCCCTAGGTAACACAATCTACTCTATACGTAGTTTTAAGTTTCGCGGATTTTGCGCACCAATCTTTGCACAATGACGAACATCTCTTTGGGAATAGGGATTTTGTTTTCTTATTCTTCTGGTGCGCATGTGATGTCGCCCCCTAGATTTCCCAATAGCGGCGCAGCGGCACAGTGGCGCTGCCCTTTCCAATCAAAGGAGAAGAAGCAGTGGCACAAGTGTACGCAATGACGGGCTTCTCGAACTCGCCCTCCCCGAGCGCGCTACTGCTGCCGAGGTTTTCCTTGAAGGATGCGCCGACGGTGGGGGTGTACTTGGTCACCATGGTGCTAAGGTGAGAATAGAGATTACAGTGTACTCATATAGCACAGCGTCCGGGCCAACTGTAGCAGCGGGTGGAGTTAGTAGCCAGCCAGTTGCGAATTCATCTATCGAGGCTGTGTGCGAGAGATAGAGCCCTCATATCACTAGGGCTATTGCTCTGATACCATGTTAGAAGAGATAGGAGAAGGAAGAATTATTGAAGAAGCTATATAGCATTGACATGTTCTCTCCCAATTTGTACGAGTTAAGAGGGAGGATTTCCCTCAACAAAGTAGAGAGATTTCCTCATACAGTTAGGAAAATCTTATCTACTATCAGTTACCCCTAGATTTCCCTACACTTTTGATCCTTGGAGTGATAGAAATAATACCCACAAGTTTCCTTGGGGTATCCCATGAACTTGCACCGCTCCGTCCTAGATTTCAACTTATCGGGATTGTATCTTTTAACGTAGGTAAGGCAGCCCCAAATCTTAACCTTAAGATCGGGCACTAGAAGGTAAGCTATAGGTAGTCCTAGTTTGCTTTACCTAGTCTGCCCTTGCCCTTGCCCTTCTTAAGGGACTTTTTTGCCTTCCTTTTCTTTCTAGTATCACCAAGGTAGAAGACTAGCTTCTCCTTCTTGAGAGTGCTCTCTACCTCCCTTAATATATTGAGGAGCTCAGGGAGAGTCACCTCGAGCTTATTCACATTAAAATTCATTATGAACTAAGAAAAGGAATCTGGTAAAGACTAAAGCACAAGGTCCACACACAGGTCATCCTCCAAGACCATTCCTAGACCTATGAGATTATCTATCCACTCAATTATCTTTAGGACATGGTTCTAAACCGATGCCTCCTCAGTCATGCTAACACGGTTGAGACTCTTGGATATCTCATATCATTGAGTCTTTCCATATTCCTCAAATAATTTATAGAGATGCAGGAGAATGGATCTAGCATCCATCTTTTCATGTTGTCTCTATAACTCTGGAGTCATGGAGCACAACATATAACACTAACCAAAAGTGAAGTCATTTATATACTTCACGAAGCGAGCGATTTCATCTTCGCTTGCCCCTTCCTCAGGCATAGGCATCACTGTATTAAGGGCATATGTGATTTTCTCCACCGTGAGAACAATTCTCAGGTTGCGGAGCCAATCCATATAATTTGGACAAGTGAGGTAGTTGACATCAAGTATGTCACGTAAGGGATTTGAAGCGATATTTTGTTTGAAAATAAAAATACAGTAGAAGTAAATAATATGTAGATTTTGTAAAAATAAATAATTAAGATAAGGACTTCTATCTTAATCTACTCCAACTATTTTCTCGCGAAACAAACAACTCCCTCCGGTATGTGAATCGAAGAACCCCGATGGATCTCTAGTGGGGATTGGGATCCAATCAGCGTCTTAACGTAACCTCGAGGGACTTGACCAATCACACTAAGCTTGTAAAGGTAGGCAACTCATGCCAGTCGTAACTCTTAGCAATCATACCAGATGATCATGGACTACGGCCTAATGTGATCATGCCCGAGCCAGTGGGCCTAATCACTCACATCACTATCTATGTGTGCATCGGTACATCTCCATGCCATGTAATTGTCCATCTCATCCTCGTCGATTCTGTCGGCATCTCAACGTATCTCTATGCGTCACGATCATCCGTCTCGGCTTCGTGAGTCCCACTATCACCTCCATGCTCCCGTTGTGCCTCCTCGTGTAATTACAATATAATCACAAGCACATAGGCTTGACAATAAATAAGAAAAAATAGAGACTCGTAGGCCTCAATAATAATAATAATGATCACATCACGGGGTCCATGATCATCCGTTCACATCATATATCATATGTACATATCAT
The DNA here is from genome assembly GCA_001649415.1 of Musa itinerans. Classification (NCBI taxonomy): domain Eukaryota; kingdom Viridiplantae; phylum Streptophyta; class Magnoliopsida; order Zingiberales; family Musaceae; genus Musa; species Musa itinerans. The sequence goes on along the minus strand of LVTN01001884.1, from coordinate 43,095 downwards.
TATATAGGACTACTAGATAAATAATAATAGCTAATTAAACCTTTTAATTAACTAATATTTTTAAAATTCGAGACATGTATGAAATTTTTTGAATTATGAAGGGTATTTAGGTAATTTAGATAGAAAGGACAAAACTCAAAATATTTAAAATTTTGAGGGGCAAAACTATCATTTTTTTAAAAACCCTAATCCTTCCTACTCCTACCTACTGTATTGCAGGCCACTACCACCCTATCGGTGGCCGCCCTTGAAATTTCTAAAAGGATATAACTCGAAATTTTTAAAAATTTGAGGGGCAAAACTATCATTTTTCCAAAAACCCTAATCCTTCCTACTCCTGTCTGCTACATTACAGCCACCGCCACCCTAATCATTTTTAAGGGCAAGCACCGCCACCCCCGCAGGCGCTTTTGCCCACAAGCATAGTGCCCACAAGCGCCGCCCCTACGAGCGCCGCTACAAGCGACCACCATAGGTGGCGCCCCCCTTTGCGGACAAGCATTGCTGCAAGCGTCGCCTACCCTTGCGGGCAAGCCGCCTACAAGCGTCGCCCAACCTTACGGGTAGGCCGCTCGCAAGCACCACCCGTGCGATTGCCAAGGGAGCTCCTATGGGAGCTCTTTGCCAAGGCTGCAAGCAGCCATTGGCCAACTTGCGAGGGTAGCAATAGTTGCTACCCTCTATCGCCTTTTTTGTCAATAATTTTGATGTCAAAAGCTTTTCTAAAACATAACACACGCAGTTCAAAAGTAATCTTTTGCATAAACAACCTGGTTTTGATACTATTATAGGAAAATCTAGGTGTGACATCACATGCAGAATGGAAAAATAGAAAACAAAAATCATAGATTTCCCAAAAAGGTATTCGTCGTTGTGCGAAGATTGGTGCGTAAAAACCTGCAAAACTGAAAACCACGTGTGAGATAGTTGTGTTACCTAGGGAGATCGTATATCTCTAAAATCATACAGATCTGTGTGAGAGGATAAAGGAGATCAAGTGTCCTCTCTAGTGGTGATCCACACGGTAGGGGCTACGAAGACGCTCCTCGAATCGTTGTCCAAATCTCCAAACCTACTGGCTGAGGAGCAAAAGGGAAGAGAAGAATAGGAGGTGGCAACCAAAAAGCCTAGTCTATGGCCCTTTAGTTCCATTCTATTTATAAAAGTCCCCTATCAACTTAACCCTAATGGATCCTGCCCTATTGGGTATTGGATCTCTATTTAATTACCCAAGCCTCTTAGATTAGTAGGTCTCTACCCAATAATCTCTTATTGGCTCAGGATTCAATAATTTAGGGGCTTAATAGATATCCAATAAGATAGGGGCACTAGTAGATATCTCATATCTGAACCTCTATTCGTCGCAACATCTATCATATATGTGTAACCCCCTGGGCTCAATATTGAGCTGGTCGTGATACCTATCAGAACTTCTTCTGACTCAGTGAATTATTATCTCCATAATAATTTACTCAACTCATCTACTATAGATGTACTATGCCACTACGTTGTAGTCCCCAAACAATATAAGGGAATCCAATCCTTTAGACCTATCTGTCATCAATTACCATATACCTATAGTCCCTCATCCATCTAATATCCTACAGATCATATACCGGGCATGGTGCTATTAGGCCCATACGGTTTCTCCTTAAGTCTCACTCTAATCGGATTTTCTCGGAGAACTCTTTCTCTCTCAATTTGAATGACCTTGGCTAAAGATTTATCCAAGCAAGAATACATGGGATATTCCTCTCATGATACCAAGAGCGGATGATCCTCTATCGATACTCAATAGCCCTCGTAAGGTTGGCTACCACTCCCGATGACCGATTATGCTAGATCTGAAACTTCAAAACCTATAAGTTTGGTATCAAAGAGTGGAGTACTCATACAGGACATCCTTGGTGTCTCAAGTCTAAGTACACCACTAAGATGATAGAATCGCTATCTAACAATGTGGTATCATCAACCATCCAGCATTCTATGAGCGGATCAATCAGTGAACTTATTCTCCAATGAGCACTACACTATAGCCCTAGTGTCCCTATACAAGCAGCTATGAGACCAACTACCTCCATTATATGGACAAGTATATAGCACACTAGTCTGTTCGATTATCTTGATGTCCCTCTCGAATAACCTATAACTAGGATTATTTAGGGTTTATGTTTAGAGGTAAATTGGTCTTATTATTGTGATCTCATCAATAAAGTGATAAAATGTTAAATAATATAATAAGCAAAAAGAGTGCATATCATGTCACACGTGCCGTCACTCACGTGATTAGTTTACAGGGCACCTATGACTAGTAAAGAGGAGAACATGAGATCTCCTTCATCTATGGACTGAGATCTATAGATCAAGGATATACGAGTTCCCTTATATGAGATCGTCTCACATCTTGTGCAATTTTTCATTTTGATGAGTTTTTCGCTCCCACTCATTGCATGACGTTCCTATATCATTCTTTTGTGAACCAATTTTTGCGTTCTATTTTTTGTTGCACATGTGATGCCTCCCTAAGGTCCCCAACACCTCTGAGGTCTAGCAAGACTTATGTTTTATAAATAACTTGCAACCTCTTCTCGCTCATATGTTCTAGTTGCCTATGCCACAACTCTATGTTGAAAGTCTTTCTTTGTAACATTCAAATACTCACTACAAGTTTTAGCTTGCAATCTATACAAAATATGACATTTCTTCTCACTAGCTACAATGAACGCTTACTGAGCTTCTATTGTCATCTATGAAATTTACTATCAAAGTCTTCATCATATAGCCTTCCGATTGAGATTAAATTTAGCCTCAAGTCAACCATATGTCTTACATCTTTAAGTACTAACTTGTAGCTAAGGTTGTTCTTTATGTGGGTATCACCCATACTGATGATGTCTGTCATGCCATAGTTGCCCATTTTGACAATACCAAAATTTTTAAACTTGTAGATAACAAAAAACTCCCTCCGTGGTATAACATGGTAAGAAGCACCTATATCAATCACCCACTTAAGATCCTAACACACATAAAAAAAAATATCATCCAAAAGAGATAAAATCAAATAGTCACCACCCTGCACTATAGTTGTGGTATTCTCTTTTGACTCTGTAGGCTCCACTTATTTTTTTCTTTTTCTTACTCTTCTTAGGTTGCTTACAATAATTCTTGTAATATTCTTTCTCACTACAATTATAGCAAATAATATCTTTTCTTGATTTTGACTTACTTTTACCCATGCATAAACCGCTTCTATCCTTGGACTTTGATCTCCTTCTATTCTCTAAGACAAATGCCTATGAATCAATCTAAGATATTTTTGAATTCTTTCTCCCCAACTTCTCATTCAACAAACTACTTATTACTTGGCTCATGGTGACAACACCGTCTGACACAGAATTACTAAGAGAAACCACTAGTGTCTCCTAACTTTCTAGCAATGAATTAAGAAGTAACAATGCCTACAACTCATCATTAAGAGATATTTTTATAGAGGATAACTAGTTAATGATACTTTGCATTTCATTCAAATGCTTAGTAATAGAAGTGCCCTCTTTATATTTCAAGTTTACAAGTTTTCTGATCAAGAAAGCATTATTGCCAACTATTTTTCTCTAATAGAGACCTTCCAACTTTTTCCAAAGAGAGTGTGCAGAACTTTCAATAAAAACATAATGAAAGATATTATCATCAAGTCATTGTTGAATAAACCCGATATTTTTTTGGTCTAACTTCTTTCACTCATCATCTATTATAGTTGTAAGCTTTGTACTATCCTTTTGCAAAGGTCCATACAAATCCTTATAACATAAGAGATATTCCATTCTTAGTTTTCTTATCATCCAATTGTTTCTGTTCAAGTTAACCATACGGGAAATACTATCGGCCTCTATGTTCAAACATAAAAATTAAATGTCACCAAAACCTTGCTTTGATATTAGTTGATAGGATAAAAAAAACTTTGTATACTAACAAATACGAGTAGGTCGTAACACGTAATAAAAAATAAAATAAAAATCATAATCACATAGAACACAAAAACTTATGTGGAAAACTTCTTCAACACGAAAGAAAAAAAACTACAGGGCAAGCTAGAGAAGCAAATCCACTATAAAAATAATGAACGTATAAATCTCGGAGTCTCTTGCCCAAAACCCACTTAACAATCACAAGAGCATAACAAAGATACAATGATTACGTTACCGTGCACGCTATCATCATCTTCTTTCCTTTTCTTCTTCTCTTATTCCTCTGCCCTCAATTGTCGCTGCTGCGATTTCTTGCTATCACATCTATAGCCATTGCTGCCCCTCTTTTTTCTACCCTAATTGTCACAAGTTTAGGTTAAAAGAAATAAAAATTGTAGGTTGTCAAGGCCCACTATTGGTTGAATAAATTAGGCAAGTGTTCAATAATTGAAATATGATTGAAGTTCCAATTCTAGGAGGTAGTCGTTTCGGAACGCGTATTCCTCTAAATGCACATGATGACGGGAACTCTTAGTGTTTGGGACCTTCTGAGATTGAAGGCAAGGTTAACAGCAATGAACATTGGAAGTGAATACTCAGTTTTTACCATGGATGTCCTTCTCGGCCTATATTGACCTCTTCGAATTGTGGGATAAGCATCATCATCTACGGATGGATACAAAAAGAACAAAGAGATACGAAGTAAAAGCCACTAGAGACTGAGTGACAGAATTTCAAAAATAATAAGCTATTATGGTTAATAAAAGGTTTTAGGTTTAAATTTTCTATTTAAGTTTTTTTTATGGCTTTGATTTTTTTTATACCCATCATATTTCCGAGAAATTCTTTAACAAACTTTGGAATTAATTACACAAGCATCTGTAGAACAAATGAAATGAACATCATGTGGAACCTCCTGTAGGATTCGAAGTTAAAATCAATAGATTTAATCTGCAGCTAATGTACAAGTCCAATTGATGGCAAATCCATTGATTAGGAACTGTTCTCCCAGTGCGATGTTTCTGGAATCAAGTTTCAGAGCAAAATCTACGGTCAGGCAAACAATCCAAAGCTTGGAACAGATTAATCTCTGCCACAAGATAGATAGCTTCAGCTTGTAATGCCAAATTCTATATAGAAGGCAATCAATTCATCCGCACCCAGCCCTTTTTTTCTCTTTTTTGATATGAGCCTTGGTTTTCATACACAAGCATCTATCTCAGCTGTTGTGTTCTTTTACCTCCCAAGTTGGAGAACAAAATACCTCTTCTGCAAATCTCATGTTCATGGCAGGTATATAGTTGACAAATACCATATATTGATCATAGTCATTAACAACATTTATTGTATCAAAAAGTGTCACACAAGGTTGTTACTAGACATGAGGAATAAAAAAATAATCATCATTTCTGGCCAAATGATCTGTAATTGCAACTGAAAGTTCGAAATTCAAAGTTTCGTGCGACAAATTATGATGAAAGTTTCATCTAAAAACCACTGAACTTTCATTATCAACTATAGATTGTAACAGATAACAACTCAGGAGAACTGCGTTCCCCAAGTAAGATTATATTGGCCATCATTACCAGTCATCACGGTCATTATCTTAAAAATTGGCATAGCATGAAGCAATTATCCAGAATTCAGCAGATAACATGATCATGTCCATGCAAAATTAAATTTCAGAAACATAAGGATTTATTAATAGTACAAGATTGCCTGGAGGAACTAAGTACTCAACAGTCATAATTTCGCAGATAATATGCCTAAGTGGGTATAAATAAAGCATAATAAAGAAGACTGGCATCGAGTTTTTAATGAGTTACAAAAATATTATAACCGGAGAACAATAGATGACAGGAACATCCAAGTTCAACGAAAATTTCCAAATTGAAGTTTGTACTACAAGAACGTTGCTCCGGGAACATTAAAGTAACATGATCTTATTCTATCACAAGGATCTGATAAAATTACAGCATTTGGCCCAAAACTCATGGCAGTATAGAATGCTCGAAGCTATTCCCCTATAGTCATAACTATAGCCTGCCTGCCTATCTACAACTCTCAATAAATAAAAAATTATATCTCCTACATGAAATCTCCAAACTATAACCAAAACATATGAATCAACAAAATACAATTGCAAATCTGGTTACATTAATAATACAACATTGCAGCATATGAGCATTACCTCTGTTCTTTCAGTGGTACCTTGAGAGAAATTTGTTATGTAGAGCTGGTAGCTGAGTGCTCCTGGACAAAAATTACAATCAGTACATCTGCTTAATCAGACAATAATCTTCTAATCTTCATGACAATGCATTTGAATTTGAACATCTAGGACCAGCTTTCTAAGAATTGATAAAAGAATTAGCAGTCCAATTCTGCTGGAGATGTTCAACAATTAATGACCGCACTGAGATATAAGTTCATAAATAGAAGGTTACCTGCCAAAAAAGCAGGGTCTGGAACAGTAAGTATCAAAAGTAAAATAATAATGTACTTGATGGTTTAAAAATTGACTCCAAACCAGCTGCATATGTGCCTCCTTTTTCTACTTGGGTGCTCCAACGTTAATTAGTTCATTAGGCTTTTGAATAGAACAAAGAGCTTAGCTTGCTGCAAACTGCATTTGTTTATCTAAATTGCTGGTAATTAATCAATTTGTTTTGAGTTCTATGTCATCACAGTTTAATCAGTTTTACCTTTTTTCTTGCAATTGTTGCATCTTGGAAAAGGATCTCTTATGAAATGATTTATTTTATGTAGAAAAGGCTCATAGCAGTTTAACATTCATATTTCTGACTAGGTGCCTGGAGTAGGTTACATATATACTGTCTTTCTACTCATACATAACATTGTTATGTTCCATAAATCAGAAAATTTCCCATAGAAACAAGTGATTTTGGAACTTGTATGGTGCTTAAAGTGCCTTAGCCCAGCTAAGAGACATTCCAGGGGATGCTCTTGAGCACCAGAAACAACAATCTATAATGTAAGAAACATTAGCTGTTACTAAGGAGACTCGATAATGAATTGATGAATGTCTTTGTGGAATAAACTTCGACCAAATTAATAGGAATAAGTGTGCAACATGGCTTACCAAACCAGAATGTCCAGAAGGTTGGTTAAGCTTGAACGACTGTCACGCTGCTCCGTTGCTCTCATGTCAGCCATTATCTCTTCTGTCACTCAACACCTTGAGATTGAGGTGAAGGCCAGAATCATGTCTTAGCAGTCAGAAACCTTTTATCTCTTATGAAACTCCATCTACCATACCAGACTCAAAGAAATGTGCTACAGCAGAGTAGAGCTGTCGTTCATCGAAAGGCTTTGAGACATAATCATCCATACCACATCGTAGACATTCTTCATGTGTTGCCTGAATTACATCAGCTGTCATGGCCAGTATAGGTACATGCCAATGTGTTTTATTACCATACATTTCCAGTGATGCATCTCCAGAGTGAATGAGCTCATTGACTCTATTTTCCATGAGACGGATTTGTCTTGTGGCTTCAAAGCTGCAGATAATTGTATTACCAGTAAGAAAAATATCTAAAAATCTGAGAACGAAAAACCATAACCAAACCAAAAGATTATGTAAACTTATTGATCAAATCTTAAGCAAAGATATTGGGTAGATGACTAAAATGATATATTTATATCTATATGCATAAAAATTATGATTTGGTTCTCAAAATTCTTGGATAAAGGAGTCAATTAAAATTAAAAAACAGCTAGTAATCAATCAACAAGGGTTGTACCAATTGTTCAAGCTAAAAATACGAAATTTTGAGGAAAATGCAAATAAAAAGAAAGGAAATCTAACATAAATTTTTAGCTCAGTAACAATAGAGTCAAAACAGAAAGATTATAACAGATAAAATCAATCAGCAGTTTTGAGATTCAGAGAATTTAACATTAGAATGCTGGCAACAACCTTCAAGAAAGGGCAGTTACCAATCATCCTCTCAAATTGAACAACTGGCACTAGTTTGCAGACACAAAATGACAAGGAGCAGCAATAAGTTTGTCAAAATAGATTGGTCTCTTGAGAATAGAGCTCTATGCAATGGTTCTTAAGAAATAAGAAAATAATATCGATTACAAAGCCTCATATGACATGTATGGTCATTGAATTGGACTTCATGCAGCATAGCAAATATATATCGCCAAGCCAGAAAAGATATCCATGTTGTAGATAATCAGAAAGGACAAAGAAAAATACCCATCCATCTCTGGCATTTGAACATCCATAAAGCAAGCATCAAAATTGTGTGGAGGTTGTAGCATTCTAATAGCCTCCTTCCCACTGTCAGCACTTGTAACTAAAGCACCAAATTTTTTCAGAACACCAGCAGCAACTTTACGGTTGACTGCATTGTCATCAACAACCAGGATGTTTTTTCCACTGAGAAGACTTTTAAGTGGTACCAGTTGCCTCTTCAATTGCTGCCTCTTATGCCCTACACCTAGTGCTTTCCGAAGACAAACAGCAATCATACTCAGGCGCAGTGGCTTCAGTATACTATCAACGTATCCTGCCGACTTCAGGTCATGAACCTCTGAGGGGCTTAGGGAAGTTGCTACCAGAAACATTTTTGGACTTTCTTGAGGCATCACTGTACCATTTCGCCTGTGATCTAAAAGAAGGCGTGGAAATAATATGCCCTCACCCTCACCCCAAGCATCTTTATCAACAAGTACCATGTCTAAATGCCCTCTCCCACTGCACAACAAATATTACAAGCATCACTGATAATGCATCAAGTATTTATTTGTGTAACTTTAACTGTGGTCTTACTACTTATAGGAGTTCCAGGCTAATATTGAGTTATCATGAAAGATTCATATTTCAAAATGTGGACATTGGAGCATATCCTGTTGTCCCTTCTTTTATTTAAAAAACAATGCTAGTTCTATTTATTGTACTCCCAAATCCTTAGAAGAAAAACAAGATTAACATGGAAATTGCTGAAAAGAATATAGTTTATTGCTTAAAAATTGCTTGCTAGTTATAATGAATCTGAATAATGTGACAATCCATGAAAGTTTGGGTACTAAACCTTCAAGCATGCATAGGTTGAAGACACAAGTGAGATTGTACTGAGTATGTAACAGAATACAGCTGGTGAGAAATACAGCAGAAATTCAAAATTTCATGTTGTAGGACATTACATCATAGTAATATTATTTTAGCTGATTATATGGAACTTTAAGTGCTTCATTGGTATCTTTAAAAACAAAACTTACCTGGTACTGCATGGATCCAATATGGTACAAAGTGCAGAATCTTGGTCAGTCACAATATCAATGTGTATTCCCAACCTTTGCAAATGATACTTGAGGATTCTAGCACGAATGCTTCTCCCATCAGCAACAAGTCCTCTCATACCTTGGAAATCTGATGAAGTTGGATCAGAGTAATGCCTCTTTATTTCACCTGCATTTTTGCATCCTTGCCTGAACACAGCAGTGAAAGAAAAAGTACTGCCAATCCCAGGCTTGCTAACAAAGCCTATTTCTCCTCCCATAAGGTCCACTAAGCATTTGCTAATGCTCAAGCCTATACCAGTCCCACCATATGTCCTTGAAGTAGAACTGTCAGCTTGCATAAATGGTGTGAAAATACGGCTCTGAGCATCTTGAGGTATTCCAACACCAGTGTCTTCAACAGTCACCATCAAATTGATTGCATCATTGCCTTCAGTTGAAGATTTGAACATTGTGAAATTCTCCCAGATTTTTTGTTTGTCTACCACAAGAAACCCACTCAATGTCTCACACAGGACATTCTTTGCACTCTTAACTTCTTCGACTGGATCTACTGAGACAAATATATGTCCCATCTCTGTGAACTGAAAAATATGCAAACCCAAATTAATTATGATATTTGCAATTGGCATCACATGTTTGCATATTGTTCAGGGAGTAGTAGTATCATAACACAGCCATAAGAACAATATTTGTCCCTGCTATCAGCAAGTATAGCAGAATCAAATTGCTGATCCACATCGAATTTTCACCTTAGTGCAGACAAGGTAACAAAACTGGACTAAGAAATTGGCTGAAATTAAACTTCAGAATCTCAACAATGGAAGTGAGAGTGGAAATTGATAAGAGTTGGTTCTAATGACATTTATGAAAAACTTTCCTATGTAATCTCACATTTAAGATCTACAAGTTGTTCTGAAGAATATTTGGAAGTTAGGCTTTCCTCTTGCCAGCACAGCATCTCAAGAAGTCTCTCATGTACTTGCCTGTACATAATGAAGAACTGGGGAGAAAAACAGCTAAAACTAGCTGGACTAGTTGAACTGAAGAATAACTAGTGTTAGTTCATTATAATTTTGAGTTTAATCGAACAATACACAGAAAGGTTGTGGCTCAACCATAATAATAGTCATAGTAAATATTGAATAAAACTGCAGCTTTACCGTCAACAGGTGAAATGCCAGGAAAAAAATGCTAAATTATGCCATTGGACTTCTTTAACTGAGCTTTAGAAAGGTTGCTGATTCAACAAGTGTACCAGAACATCAAAATCAAATTTGAGGAAAATCATCTGGTAGCAAAAAATGAAATATTTACCTTTCAAAGAAAATAAAAGTCAACATCACCAATGAAGATAGCTATATTTTCTCAAAATAATTGTTGGAAGGGAACATGAACTTGGACACTTAAGTAAGCTAACACATCTTTGATCATCATGCCAACAAAAATTGATAAACTGCATGTGTGAATCTGTAATATGCTACTCTTATGTTTATAGAAAAGTAAGCAATTAACCTTCACTGAATTTCCAACAAGATTTGTGATGATCTGCCTGAACCTTCCAGGGTCTCCAATCAAAATCTCTGGAACTTGTTCAGATACATACACTGCCATCTACTCTCCAAATCACCAAAAAAAAAGAAGAAGAAGAAAATTCGATAATTAGGTTGAAAAGCATTACAAGTCATCAAAACATGTTAATCAAGATCTTACCTCTATGCCTTTAGCTTGTGACTTATCAGAGAAAAGAGATAGCACATTGTCCAGAACATCACGGAGATCAAAGGGAACAGCCTCTAGCTCAAGCTTGCCAGACTCTATCTTAGCCTGATCAAGGACCTCATTTATTAGAGTTATTAGAGCCTTTCCACTTGATTGAGCAGTCATTGCAAAGTCCTGTTGGGTTGCATCGAGATCTGTGTCCATCAACATCTGCAACATACCTGCATTGACAGAGATATCTTCATTACCTTCCTCTCTATATGCAATTTAACAAGAATGATGAAAACCTAACATAGACCAATAAGATCTCAGAAATCATTCTAAGGTTTAAAAAACGTCACAAACCTAAGACACCATTCATTGGAGTCCTTATTTCATGGGAAACTGTTGCCAGAAACTACAAATAAAGAAATAACAGGTTAGCTCAAGAGTAGAAAAAGTTCATACAGTAAGTAGAGGGAAAAGCAAATCAAGACACCCAAACTAGATATACATATCATATATATAAGATGAAAAATAATGAACCACCTGAGATTTTGCTATATCAGCAGCTTCTGCTTGGACTTTCAGCTCTCTCATTTGACGGTAATCATCTTCTACCTCCTCAATGCGGTTCAAAGCCGCATGAAATATATGTCCAATTAGCAGAACAATTACTGCAACCCCTATTGACATGGTTATTGCTGACCAAGGCAGTGGAGGCTTGTGCTTGAATCTAGATCAAAACAACTAACTACATATAAGGGAAGAACAGATTTTCAATTTTGTCAGCATATGCAAGATTTATAGATAAGGATGGATACCTGCAATGCATTTCATGCTTCCGGGTTGGATCCCCAAAATCAACATAACTAATATGAATCTCTCGAGCACCAGCAACATCTGGACCATACATCCTAATAGGTGCAGAAACGTTTGTTGTGTCATACAAATTAACAACAACGGTTTGCTTGCTGGCAAGCTGATGAAGAAGTTTTTCCACCAAAGATGGGACATCAAATGATGCACCAAGATATCTGTTCAAGAAAATAATTGCAAAAGGTTGAGAAGAATGAAAACCTAAAGATTTTTCTTCTTCAAGCTGTTCAAAGGCCTGTTCAAAGGCAAATTGTAGATAGAGCTTACCCAACAGTAGCCTTAATGCGCTCTTCTGCCGTGGCATTTGGAGGCAGGTTAGTGTTATACACTGCAAAAGTAAGCACCACGCCAAGGTGATTGGACTTTAAAAGATGAAAAGGAGAAGTTAAGACCCCTTTCCCAGTAGCCCGTGCTCGTAATATGTTCTCACGGTCTTCCTGGGACCAACAACATTAAATGAAAATATTAGGTTCAACATTGCAAAATTGTCTATAAGTAGAGAAGTAGCTGTTATCTTAAAACATTATATTTAAATGAGTCCGAGCTCTTCATTGCACAGTTTGCAACATATCAATAGAAAATGTTTGTACAGTTACACAAGTAAAACAAGGTAGCTTGCAATAGCAAACTGCGTGGATGATATCAATTGTTGAAATGCATATGACAACAACATAACAAAGAAGTTGGTTCCCTACTTTGGCTGTGTGTCTTCAAATAGTTTTGCTTCCATGCAGTGAAAGCACATCTTACAGATACTCATGATTATCTTTTAACTTCTTTATACATTCACTTCTTTTGCTAACCCTCCAACAATATAATTTGGACACCTCTACCTACTAAAACTCCTAACTCAATCAGGTCAGGTAGATAACACACCAATCAGTTCAAAGTAATTTACCTCAATTGGAGCACAATGAACTCATACGGTCTTGCAGTTCATTTGCTATTCTTTCTATACTTGCAACTCCTGAATCATAAAGTATGAGAAACTCTAGCAGTTAAACTACCAAACATCCAATTCACTTAGGTGTTCTCAGATACTCAAGGGTATCTCATGCATCTTGAGTGTTGTTGGTAAATGTTGAACCTTTTGGGAATCACTTGGTTGTGACCTCATTCTTTCCAAGAGGGTAATAAAAGATCATGAAAACCAAAGAAACCACACTAGTAGATCACCACAAATCCAATGCATTAAAGTTCTATTAGATTCGAACAAGCATTTAAGGGTAACTTGGAAATATAAACAAGCAGTATTCTTTGAACTGGCTTCCAGCTTGACACTTAAATAGATAAATGATAACAGGTTTACTTCAATGCTATAAAGAGTATAACAAACTATAACTTGGTATTTGTCGTCTTATGATCATACTCAAAAAACAAATTATAAGGGAAAATGGAACAAATAGATCTGTAAACTATAATGAATTTGAATATCTATTATTAGTGTATGGCAATAAGGAGATGCGATCACCTTGCCAGACATCATATCAATGGATACAATGTGAGATACTGTTTCCTGTGAGAATATAACAGGAGCATATTCATCTTGAACGGGTGAGGGATCAAGCTTCTCAGGGTTATAGTCATCTTTAACTAGGGACTGGTACTCTGTCTCCATCTTCTTTATCTTCCATCCATGCTGCTTCTCGAACTCCTCCCTCTCCGAGTGTAATACTCTCAAAGCATATGCAACACCGCTCATCAATGGCCTTTCAAATGATGTTCTTGCTGTGTATTCAGCAAATATTTTCTGCAAGAAATATTTTAAAGTAAATAACTGGGATAATCAATTTTACTTAAGCTACAGGTCAAAAAGAACCTTGTGCAACTGTGTAATTTTAGATCAAACAATGTGAAACCTACTTATGGTTTTAGCTGTAAGAGGATCTATATCTTCTAAAACATATATTTTGTATATCATACATCTTCGAAAGAAGAAAAATGAAGGCACATACTTGCCAAACTTCTCTTCTACCAACATCTTCTAGGAATATCTTTGATAAATCTAGATTTTTTTTTTCTGGAGCTGACAATGGGAAACAATTAGCTCATATATGCAGTGTCCATCCTAACTTGAGCTTGTTTTAAGTTGATGGCCATCACTATAGACCAATATGGAATTAGTGGCCTGAAGGTTCAAAAAAATTCTCATAAAATCCAATTAAGGTTTTCCAAAGTCATATAAAACATCAAGATAAAGAATTTTCTTCCATAAATCTAAACACATTTCATAAACTAGGTCACATTATGCCATAATAAAACAAGCAAGAAAAGTGCATCATAATGAATGGGATGCAAAGATAACTAAAAAAAGATAATTGATCTTCATAATTCTGCAATCACATCAAGAACTTTCAAGTGAAATAATATGTCAACAGACAAGTACCTGATCAATAGCAGAAGGTTGCTTTCCATGGTGAAAAGTTGAGACTAGAATGGCTAATGAATGCACATGATTCATGCTCACATTGAACTGATCCTGCAGCATCCGAGCTCTCTCATCACACATGTTAACAAGAGTCTCTTTCCTCCTTTCAGTAATATCTGCATTCATGCTCACAAATATCCATATGGCCACTAAAAGCCCAAGTAAGACTCCTATAACTAAGAATTTCTTACTCCATTTGCCACTACCCTTAGAGTTTTGTGGTTTGTAATGCTTCTGCTGCTGAAACTGATCTGAGGACTTTGAAAATCTACCAAGGACAAATCCCACCAAAAAGATGACTATTCCAACCACCAGACAGAGTATGTTAAACAGTGTCTTCAAAAACATTGCATGATGCTGTATTGTGACTTGTACTGATTCCTTCTTGTCTGAAATAGTTTCCACGTCCTATAAGAACAGCATATGGATATTTAATTAGCAAATATTGAATCCACACAACTGTAAAGAATATGGATTGCTAACTAGTGAAGAATGTCAAATCTACAAAATAGAAGATTAGTCAAGTGCTTCACAAACATGGAAGCAGAAAGCATAATAAGTTGGTATAGTTTTTAGCATAAACTTCATCAGCATAAATTTAACAGTGGACAAAGAATTTAATACCAAATATAGATGGGAGCTTTTTATTTTCTTCTTTAAGCTTAAAGAATCAGATGAAAGAAAAGCTAACTACCAAACTATCTTAAATTATATTTATGATTATTTAAAATAAAGCCACTTGATGTTCAACCATATTTTACAGGTTGACATGTTAAGAAATTAAACTATGTATAAAAAGTTAATATCACTGAGATGGAGATGTGACACTACTGAAAAGATAGAAAACAAAATATATAAATCTATGAACAATTAAGTGTAACTTGGAAGGAATATAAAACAAGAGAAAAAAAAATCTAACGTGATATGGATATGCTTAAAGAGAGACCGATGTTCCAATTAGATAAGGGGATCAAGTAGAGAGAGTCCTGATAAAATTTTATCAGAAATAATAAAAAGAGAATTCACTGCTTTTAGTTATACTAATGATATTGTCTAAATAGCACTCAATGGAAGAAAACGATCCATGTAGCCAACCCAAATATCTGGCAATATGAAACAAATCCCACTATGTACAACATCAATTGCATTTAACATTTAGCAATATGACAGCTGCAAACAGATGTTACAATAGTCTAACAGAAAAAAGGCATAAATTGTATTGGTACATAAACAAGGAATTTTCTCTATATCAGGATAAGTATGCACGTTCTGTGCTTAATATAAGAAAACGAAGTAATTGACACATAAAAAATTATGCCAACATTGTTTTGCCATGCTATAGGTTTACAACTGAATGCAAAGTAAGCATGCAGAACACACTGATCCTTGCATTGAAACACAATAAAGAAGTATGCAGAGACCTTTAGACATAATGTATCCTCTATTGTTGTATAAGGCAAACCATTTCGGGGAATAGTATCTGGCATATATTCATCCTTAGGTGATAACTATGCACACTTAACAAGGACACTATCAATTTGAAATGGGCATTGACCCTGAAAGACTGCTATTTCTTACCCAGTGTTGCTGATCTAGAAAATGACCTGTCTCTGATTGCAGTTCTGCTAATGCATGAAAAAGGCTACTGCTAAGTATTTCATCAGCTACAGACTTGTTCATGCACTCATAGATTCTTCCCTGTAACACAAACGAAAAGGTATAAGATGTAATTGGATCCAACATGGAAAACCAGTCTTAGAAGACAGCAGCAAACTTCTCTAAGGTATACCTAAGAGGTATTGCAATTATCTAGAACAAGAAATCCATAGAGAACATTTTTAGATATACTTTGCAATATGAGACATGCTAGAGCCACAAAGACATTATATCTTTTTCCACTAACAGTATAAAAGGTTCTATTCTTGTCAACACTGGTGGAAGTTTTTCTGTAAAATCCTTTTGCCACAAGTACTAACAAGCACTCGCCTTTAGATTTTAATCATAGGGAAGAAGTAGAAACACAGTCACAACCATTTCCTAGATTACTAAGGATATGCTAAATTAATATTAGAAAATTATGTTTTTGATATGCCTACTTAAGATAAAAAAGTATTTAATATGCCTACTTAAGATCTAGAAAAGATGTTTTTAATTATTTTGCAGGTTTTACATCTAGACATGGATTTTGCATTTAGTGTGAACTAGAACTGAAATACTGAGTCACCATCCATTCTCTAAGAGCACCTTCAGTATTTAGGGGCTTCACTCATGAGGTTCAGAACTTGGATTGTGAAAAATATGAAATTAAAGTAGCATCCTTTCATGATCTTATGGGCTACTCATGTGCTGATAGATCTTGAGTTTAATAAAAACATGATCGTAGTGAGCTAAATACAATCATGTGACTTACATGTGGACCTGATAAGGCTGGCAGGTTCAGGTGTGAGCAATAGTTTGAAATGGTATGAATAACTACCCACCTCCAAGGTGGACCTCTTGAGTACTATTTCGGGACTTTGTTGGAAATCTTGTTTTCTAGATTCAACTAGAATATACTTTTTGACATATATTACTCTCCTATCAATGGAAGCTACCAAACAATTAATTTTCTCGAATACACTTTGTTTTCAAAAATTATAGGAGTTGCAGGAATTATGAAGTAACATCAAGCAGATGTAAAAATGATCATGGACACGTATATTTAAGTCAAATAACATCAAGTTCAGTCCAATATAATCCATATGAGATAATCTTGAGAATTTTCTTATCTATTCAATGCCAAATTGAGGAAAGCATCAACTCAAATGCTTTTTCTTGATTAAGTATCTCAGAATTCTTTTGGTTTAAAATTTAAATGGCTTTTCAGTAATTTATTGATCAATTTGGCTGATTCTTCAACCTGTATTAAAGATAATTCAGTTTTCAACCACATTAAAATCTTGCTGCCCTTGATCTGGTGCTTCTTGTGTCAGGCAACTGCTAAAGGTCAGCATTTAAATGTGGTAGTAAACATAATGCATGAGATAATCCAACCTAATTTTTCTAGCTTTACACATTTAGCTCTCATGGATCAGCCCTAGCTTAAATTTTATTTAATTTGTAATAGTCTGCCAGTTCTTTCATTTGCATATATCAGACAATGGTCCACTTCGCTTTGTCTTTCTTTAAATAACACTTGTTTAACATCAGCGGGAGGGCAAGTCTTCACATAACATGAAGTTTGCACCTTTGAAACCTAAGGTTTGAGTCACAACAATGAATTCAGTTCTTAGAAGAATAAGGCTGCTTACATTCACTCTCCCCAAACTCAGCATTGCTAGGAGCCTCATGCACTACTGGGCTGTCCTTTTCACAATTAACTTTTGAGAAAGTTTGCAATATTTTTCATATTCAACACATGTCCACCAATGGCAGAATTCAATACGAGTTAAAAACACCTATATCTTCCTCACACAGAGTGGAGGTAATTTAGCATATGTGGTGATATGATCCTTAGATTGATTTTCTAAAGAATACTTCAGAATAAAAAAAAAATTCCTAAAGTCCACATAAAGATGCTGATACAACCAACCAAAGGATCATGTTTAAGTTCATGCACGCTATGTGGTTATGATCATAAATCACAGCAATTTAGTAGATAAAGATAGAGCTCAGAAAATCTAGAACCATTTGATTCTATAATCTTCTATAGTCTTCCACATGTAAAAAACGTATATCTGTCTTCAAAAATAAAATTGGAATTTTGTACCCGGGAAAATCGAATCACTCCTTCATTTTAGGAATAGGTAGATTTTCAGCAACTTGACTGCTGCTGCAAGCCAACCATATTTAGTCACTTGAGTTTGTTGTTAGGAGTGATTTCTTGAAGTTTTCTCATGAGAGGAGATGTGAAATGGATCTTTGAGAATTGTCATTATGGGAATCAGTTCTTGTGCATTTGAGAATTGTCATTATATAAAGGAAGGAAGCTTTCTAATGAATAATTTGCTTCAAACAATTAGTCATTTGAATACAACTAACTTAATTACTCTAACAACAGACTCTTCTGATAATCCAATTTAGAACAGGATTACTATCAAATAATCATTTAAAATAACAATTATGAGTAAAATGTTAAACCCCATGTCAGTATCTGATGTACAATATATCAATACTCCAGATGCAATGGCAAGTTGTTATTACATAAATCCATAAATCTTGGATATATTACTCAATCTAGACCATGTAAATTCTTAGGCACTCCAGCCAATCTCAAACCTTGCATGGCCTGGTAAAATCACTTAATGAGTGCTGGAAATCAAATATTCCAACCAGAATCTCTTTCCCACAAACCTAGATCACAAGAGAGCAGAAAGAGAGAGAAGAGAGGGTGGGGATTGGGTTTGCGTGTACCTGATCCAGTGAAGAGATTAGCAAAGCCAACGCCTGAAGCTGATCCTTGTTAAGGTTGTGTTGATCAAGCAGCATCTGGTCACTCTCATTCCACAAGTCCCTAACTCTGACTTTCCTTTCGGAAATTCCATAGTCGTCCAATCCCCATAATAACCAGATCAAGCAACTAACACCACAGAGAACAAACAGAACCAGCAACATGTTTCTAAACCTTCCACCACCCTTGCATTGCCTGCCGTCAGCAAAAGAGACCCTTCTCCATGACATCCTAGCCATAGCTCAAACCTCTGAAGCTTTAGAAATTCCAGAGAAATAGCACAAAAGAAGTTTGTGATCCCCGAAGGAAATCCGAACAACCTACAAATCAAGATTCCAGCTTTACCAGAGGATCTACTGCAAGATGAGATTTTGGGATGAGCCAACTAATCTGTCTCCAGTCCACCTTAATTTACATCAGCTAGGAGGGAAGGCGGATCTTGCTTTCCTTGTTCTTATTCAGGCCCTCACTTTTTCCCACTCTGTTATCCTCTTCACTGATTTCAGGCAGAAGAAGAGATCTTGGAACAAAACACAACAGCTTGACTGAGAAATATCATCAGATGGGAGGTGAGGAGGGCAGTTCTAACCCTCTCTCCTCGTCTTCACTGCCTCCAGATCACCAAGAACCCATCAAGTCCAAACCTTTTGGAGGAGCCACTCAAGGCGAAGCCCAGGAGCCACAGGGATTTCATCAGAGGAGGGGACAGGAAAAGGATGGTTCCCGTGCTTTGCTTTTTTTTACATCAACCCTGCTTTCTCCTTCTTCTTTCCTGCTTCTTGTCCCTGCACAGCCCGTGTAACCCATCGAGGTTATACCTTCCAAACCCCCACTACAGAAAGTCCAATAATAGGAAAAATCCCAGAGACACCCACTTGGTTCTTCCTCAATCTGACCTGGGATCATTGATCGGCTCTCACAGGTGAGGTAAAAGGAAACGAAAACAAAGAAAAGACAAAAGGAAACCAAATATGTTTTCAACAATGGAAGGGGTCAAAAAAGAAATAGAAAAAGACTAGATATAGAAGGTTGGTGTGAAGCATATTTGCTAATGGCTGTGGGATGCATCATTATCTCATCATGTGAGCCTGGTAGGTGAATGCTAGTAGCATAATTATAGGGAGAAACAATGAAGTAAAAAAGATCACTAATTAAAGAGAGAGAAAAAATGATAAAAATCCTAATTTTCGAAGCCGTTGCTGACATATGATGCAGGAAAGCAAAACTCTTCCTGCACAGTGTGGAGGGAGATGGGAACAGACACACTCTTTCTTCTATTATTTTTTCCTCACCTTCTTTCTACTCTTTGCTATGTGGGCATGAAAGGGACTTCACATTGGCCAGTTCAAAGATATCAATCAATTGTTTATTCCATAAAATATTTGGAACAAGTTGGGAAAATGTAACAGATGGGGAGAGAAAGTAATGGGCAGGCAGGAGTTTAGGGACACACAACAGTCTACCTATCAGCTCTCCTTTTTCAAAGGACAGCATGTAAGTGGATGAAGATGCATTAAATTGTTACAGCACTGGCAAACAGCCCATAAATTGAAATACTTCATAGAAAGATGAGTTACTGTTTCTCTAAAAATCTCAACCTGAGGGTCTGATGGGCCCTGAAGTATATCCCAATGGTCTATTTTATATCTTGTAATTTGCCAATAAAATGTCAAAAAATAAATAAATAAAAAGATAGAACCAGCTAAGATTTGAAATAAGAGTAAAGCAATGAATCTGTTGACGCTACCACTTTTGGTCTATTTTGGAAGCAAGGTGTGTTTGCCCCTATGCAGGAAAGCTATGTATCAATAACATAACACTAGAGGCAATTGAAGATAATCACAAGAGACCAAAGTTATTAAACCATTCAGACATTGGTAACGTTATATATATATAGAGAGAGTTAGTCATGAACTAATTGAAATAAACTTGTCATTACTATTTCACCAGTTCCCAAAGTACCAAAAACATGGTTGAAACTTGTAGAGAGAAAAATGAGCTCCTTCTTGATTCATTGCATTGCTTAAAAGTTGTGCTGAAAAAATTTACAGAAGAGTCAAAACAAGTGCCGGAATGTGTTGAGGTTTCATAACCAAAACAACCCTCATAATATTACATTACTTCTTTTCACTCAATTCATCTGATTGATGTATGTCATTGTTGATTACCCAAAACTTTAGAGATTCTCTCATCATTCTTAATTGTTTATTTAGTTCTCTAATTAGTATCTTCTGCTTATCATGTTGTATCATGTGGAAGATTTAGAGACTTATTACATGAACCCTGCCTCTTGTTAGTTCCGTGAAGATCAAACACAATGTCTCCACCACACACGAGGAAGATCAAAAATGAACTGTGCTTCTTGGTCACAAGGAATGGGAGCGTGGGAGAGGTTGCTGGACTGACACCGTTTGTCCTGTTCCATGCTTCCTCTTCTTCATTTTTGGAACCTTCCTGCACGGTGAGACCTCAGAGCTTGGCCAAACTAACTGTTCACACCCCTTCCTAGATCCGAAATCCATATTGTTATTGGATGCTCTTGGGTCCCCTCTAGGAAATTATAAATGCTAAGTGGTAGTAACTAATAGCAAATGCAGCTTGTCTTTTTGGCACTTACCAATAATACATGCCACATGATATGCTACAAGTTGGATCCAGGCACTTGGATTGATAGCAGTGCAGGTTGACCAGAAACTGAGCATCCATAACCAAATAAAATCAAAGTGAAATGGAGATAAGAAATGTGAAAAGAATATGAAAAAAAAAAAATCGTTGGATCCGTGTCAAACTTATGATGTTTATAAATTGCATATTTTAAATCAATTTATTGTAAAGAGAACACAGGGCTAAATGGGCCTTTTCACTTATGAGTTTGACTCAATCAAATGCCAGCTTTCTTTTTTATAACCTGTCCATTCATTATTAATAAGGCATTTTGGTTTTCCTTCTACAACTCAATTTGGACGTTTCCAGGACTCCAATCATGGTCTGCTGGTGATCCACAAGTTCCAAAAGCCGAAAGATGACTTCTGGGGCCAGGGCTGGTAACAGCCCACCACCCACCGTGGACAGATGCTATCTGCAAACCCTACAGCCATTCCAACTGGCTTTCAACCATTCAAGCACCATCATCACGCCTAATCCAGTGTCTTAATGGCTGGTTGCAGGTGAGGAGTAGATTTTTTAAGATTGACTTTGGACCCTCGTGTTCTTTGATGAGAGACCTTAAAGAAAGAAAACAAGTACCACTTGGTTTTGTGTTTGGAAGTCCTCTTTTTGTTCACACAGACTGTGATGCAAAGACCCATTCAGAAGACACCAGATATGCATCAAACCTTCGGCATCAAGCTAGTCAGTTGGAGTGGCAGTGACTGACTCCACTGATGATGGGGTGACAAAGCAGCTGAGGTTGAGGCCATGACTTGGACTTGCATCACCCTGTTGTTGCCCATCTCATCATGGTGACCAGGTTCTTGATGAACAAGGGTTCAGAATCAGCACACTCAGTACTGTGTTCCATGGGCACTTCCAGTGATGAAGGTGAATCATGGTTTCCATTTATATACTCTGGATCATGTAATGCAATGCAGTTGAATTCTTCTTGTTGTACATCATGCCCGAAGCTCAACAAAAGGAAAGAGCATGGTTAGTAAATTTATTACTAGCACTTGCATACATCTATATATACATATATTCCGATATCTCCAAGAATAATCAGATATATTTTCTATCAAATCTTCCATCAAAATCCAACAATTTCAGCCGATCTCATTTTAGATTGGCCTAAAAATATTTTTATGATTTTAGTTTAAGTTTACATTTTTTGTGTATATATATTATATGCATATATTTTTAAGACAAAATATGTTATATACTCTGCATTGGTCCTCTCCTATATATGATTAACCAGTTTTACTAGAATTAATAAGTTTAATTTTTATTGGATTGATCATTGGCTTGAGGAAGTCCACCCCTTCTGCTTTTTTTAAGGTTAATATAGAACCTTGAAATAAAAATTTATGTTTTTCAAGGAAAACAAAAAGAATATAGAGAGAGATTATGACTCTTTTGAATGAAAAGATGGTGTACTGAACCCCTGCGCAATCATGTTTTCTATGTTTGAGGGAAAAGAAAAAAAGATACTTAGGACCATAAAATCAGAGAAGAAGCTAGGTAAAATTCATATATTGTTTTCTGTAGCACCTTATTTGCCTTCAGTGATAGATTTTTTCAGCAAAATGTTAGATATCAGAATAATAGAACTATATCTATGTTACATGTTTTCTCTCCATAGCTAAATTTATACATTTTTTCCATCACTTTCTTTACACTTATCCTTTATATGCTTCTCTTTCTTCCCTTAAAAGAAAATACTTATTATTTCATTTTAATTTTATTTTTTCATCCAATATCTTTAAACTAGTTTGCAGTCTTAAAACACAAAGATATTTTTTTATATATTTATATACATATATATCTCTCCAAAGTTAGCAATTTTTGTATTTCTCCCTCTAAATCTAAATTTAGTATATATATTGTATACAAAGCTCAAAAACTTACATTTATGATATTAGAATTAAGATCATTAGCACAATGACATGAGATTAATACCCCCTTCAAAAATATGGTCAAATTATAAAAGAGAGTAAAGGATTATTTAAATAATTAAAATTAAGTACTTTTTATTTCAATAATAACCATAATTACAAGTAGTTAATTTGAATCTATTAGATATAATATGAAAGATTGAAATATTTGAAGATATATAATATATAATATCAAATTTGGAAGGCAAATAGATTACGTTCAAACATTAAAAGAACAAAAACCTAAAACCACCAAACAACAAAAACTACAAAAGAAAGTAAATGGTTTTTTTAAATAATTAAAATTAAGTATATTCTATTTCATCAATAACCATAATTATTGGTAGTGAATTTGAATTAATATGGTATAATATGAAATATTAAAATATTTGAAGAGATATAATATATAATATAAAAAACCGGAAGGCAAATATATTATTTCCAATCATTCAAAGGATAGATTCCTGAGCGACAAAAACTATTAAAGAAAGTAAAAGATATTTTAAAATAATTTAAATTAAGTATTTTTTTAATTCAATAATAACCATGATTAATAGTAGTTTTAAATTTATTAGATATAATATAAAATTAAGTAATTTTTAATTCTATAATAACCATGTTTAGTAGTGGTTAATATAAATTTATTAGATATTGTTATAACAAATATGACTTTGGCTAACACATCAATGTTATACGTGGCTAGTACATTAGCATTTATAATATCTTTATTGTACCTTATTTGGATGCGGCTTACCTATGCATAAGACAATGATTGACACGGCTAGTGGAGAAAGTTGACAAATGACCCAACACTTGTTGAGGACAATTCCAATCGATCTAACATACAAACACAACCATCTAAAGTCAGTAAAGGTGGTTGTGCAACTGCCTAGAGTTGGTAAAGGTAGTTGTGATTGACTCCTACTAGCGAACCATATAACATCCCTCTCAAGCACCCACTATAAAAGGAAGTCAATAGAGGTACACTAAATATATAGAAACTTAGCTTGTTTGACTAGTCCGACTAATTTGGTGGGCCTAACTTGAGTAGTGACTTGAGCGTTAGAGGGGCATTGTTAGGATTATCTTATGACTTCGTTTTGCAAGGATCGAATGTCCAACTTAGTGAATTTCCCTAAGACCGACTCGAGAGAGAACAAGGTTGGATCCAAGTTGGCCTCTAATTTGAGCAACCTAGAATCATCCCTAACAGATTTAGCACCAGATAGAGGATTGACCATTATGTCTCAAGGAAATCTTATGGGACCGCCATAAGAAAACCTCGAAGATCTAAACTCGCCCCAAACCTACATGGATTGACCTTAATAGCCCCGAATACTCCTGGTTCGACTCCCCTAATTTTGGTGATCCTAAATTAGAGTTTGATGGGGGTGTTAACCAGACAAATCCCTTCACCTATTCCTGATTTTAACCTTTTTCGATGGCTTTTTCAATATTTGACCTTTACCTAAACATCTCCACTAGCAATTGTAACCATTCTTGTATAAACCTCCCATGCAATACTTTAGCAAATGCAAAATCTAATAAGGACAGTCTAAACCATTGCTCTATACCTTCCTTTGTTAGGACCGGAGCGGCACTAAGAGGGGGGGGTGAATTAGTGCAGCGGATTAAAACGTCGGTTTTGACAATCTTTCTCACGATAAAAAAACCGAACTCGGAAAGCTTAACTTGAATGCGTATTCA
The DNA here is from genome assembly GCA_001649415.1 of Musa itinerans. Classification (NCBI taxonomy): domain Eukaryota; kingdom Viridiplantae; phylum Streptophyta; class Magnoliopsida; order Zingiberales; family Musaceae; genus Musa; species Musa itinerans. Next base: position 18,123 of record LVTN01001884.1, on the reverse strand, counting down.
TGAAGATGTGCAGCAAAGGTAATAAAGTAAGTATGAAAGTTTGCAGTAAGATAAGCAGCAACAAATAGATGCAAACCAGAGAAGACGGTAGTTTATAGTGGTTCGGTTAATCGTGACCTACATCCACTCCTCCGATTCCTCTTCCGTCGAGGCCACCGGCATCCACCAATGATCTTCCTTTACTAGGCGAAGATCAACCTCCTTCTTACACCCCTCTTACAACCTCTTACAAGTGGTTCACCCTTTTACAAAGATTTCAATGAAAAGAAAGGAGGTGAACACTAAAGCTATTGAAAACAAGACTTTTCCTAAAGCTTCTCTCAACTTCTAACTTCTCAAAAGGTTGCTATCTCAGCTGAGATTTGAGGGGTCTTTATAGGCCTCAAGAGGATTCAAATTTGGGCTCCAAAAATTTGAATTCTCTTAGGTTCCCGATGCTGGAGGTGCCACCGCCCAGCCAGGAGGTGCCACCGCCCAGCTCTCAGCCTCTGGGCGGTGCCACCGCCTAGTGTAGGCGGTGCCACCGCCTACCCTAATTCAGCACACTGGTTGGGCTCCAAAATTGGCCCAAACCAGTCCGAACTTGGGCCAAATTAGCCCCTACTTGGGTCATAGGATTAACACCTAATCCTAGCCCTAATTAACGTGCTAACTACAATTTTAAAGACATTTTCTAAGCTATTACAAAGTCCATAAGTCAAGACTTCTTCCGACGAGCTTTCGGCGAACTTCCGGCGGTCTTCCGATAAACTCTCGGAAACCATTCTGCGGACTCCCGACAAGCTCGTAGACTTCACGATTTGATCTTGGCGAGTTCCGACGAGCTTCTTCGGCAAGCTCCGATCTTTCTAACTTCCGATGAACCTTTTGGCGAGCTTCCGAAAAACCCTTCGGCAAGCTCCCTACTTATTCTCGGCTAGTTCCGGCAGCATTCCCGATGAACCTTCGGACTTCCGTCGAACTCTCGAACTCCCAACGAATCCTTCGTGCTTGACTCTGGCACTTTGTTTCGCTTTATGTCTTCATCGTTATCGTAGTTAATCCTGCACACACAAGACAAAACTCTACTCCGATCTAGACAATTATTACAACGCGAATTGACATTCTGTTGCCCGGCACGTCATTGGTTGGCGCTTCGTCCGATTCTTCAGCGCATCGTCCTCTCTTGCGGCTTGTTGCCCAATCGGTGGTTTACCTCCGCAACCCCGATATACTTGGCGCAATTCCGCTCTCCTTGGCCCGATGCCCGACGTCCGAAGCCTTCTGCCGTCCAATACCCTGACGTGATCTCCTCCGGTACAACGTCAATTCCTCCTGCGTCAACTATCTAATCCTGATCGAGTAGACCTGCATCACTCAAAATGCAGTTAAACATCTAAACACAATCAATTAGTTTCATCATCAAAATCTGAGATTCAACATCCTTAACTTACCCAATTAGCTCATCAAACTACACATATGTTTGTGCCCCGTATTCTTACCCTTACTTCACCATCTATACTCATTCTAAGGCAAGTAGTCGAGTTATACCTAGTGTAGATCCAAACACCACCTAGGTAGCTCAAAACCAAAGCCCATTGCTAAAATCAAATATTATAAATAAGTAAGTCAACTAGTTCGACCAACCTTCTAACTAAGGTAAGAGACCACTTGCATAAAATACATTAACAATTAGTAGACAATCATATTCTTAATCTCTTTCCATGGAAGATAAAAATAAAAATCAATTCCTTAAGGCTTAGACTTCATATGCTAGATGTCTACAAAGGGAAGACTGACCCTTCAGAGTGTTAGGATCATAAAGGCACTAAGAAAGAGAGAGAGAGGGGGGGGTGAATTAGTGCTTTTGAAAAAGGAGAAATGATTCAAAAATTCGTTTAATAAAATCGGTATCAGAAATATATTTAACTTAGAATACAAGTGTGGTAAGCGATTACATCAGTAAGCAATAAGAATGAAAAACATAAAGGAAATTCATACCGAATTTATCATGGTTCAGTCATCACGACCTACATCCACTCCCGATTCCTTATCTATCAAGGCTATTGGCTTTTACTTACGATCTTCTTTCAATAGGCAAAGATCAACCATCCTTCTTATAATTCTTTTCTCATCTTCACAACTTTAGGAGAGAACCTTTACAACTCTCTTTTATAGGGAAATTTAGGGGCGACATCACATGCACAGCGGAAGAACATAAAATAAAATCTCAGATTTTTCATAAAAAGGTTTCATCGTCATACGTAGATTGATGCGCAAAAATCTATGAAACTGAAAATCATGTGTGAGATAGTTGTGTTACCTAGGGAGATCGTATATCTCTAAATTCCTATAGATCTATGGGAGAGGATGAAGGAGGTCAAGCGTCCTCCTCTCTAACGGTGATTCACACGACAGGAGCTATGAAGATACTCCTTAAATTGCTGCCCAAATCTCCACACTTGTTATTTTAGGAGGAGAAGGGGAGAGGAGAATAGGAGGTGACAACTAAGAAGCCTAGCATATGACCCTTTGATTCTCTCCTATTAATAAAGACATTCTTTCAACTTAACCCTAATGGATCCTACTCTATTGGGTATTGGATCTCTATCCAACTATCCAAGCCTCTTAGATTAGTGGATCTCCATCCAATAATCTCTTATTGGCTCTTATTGGATCTCATTCATAGGATCCAATAATTCAAGGGTTTATTGGATATCCATTAAGATAGGGGCTCTAGCGAATATCTCATATCTGAACCTCTACTCGTTGCAACACCAACCATATATGTGTGACCCTCTAGGCCCAATACCGAGCTGGCCATGAGTCATACCTATCAGAACTCCTTCTAGCTTAGTGAATTATTATCTCCATAATAATTCACTTGACTTATCGATTATGGACTTACTAGGTGTTAGGAAATCTTGGGGGCGACATCACATCAGATCTCTAGGAGAGGGTGAAGGAGGTCAAGTGCTCTCCTCTCTAGCGGCGATCCACACAATAGGGCTGCAACGACGCTCCTCAGAACTCTAGGCCTGCTTTGAGGTGGAGAGGGGGGAGGAGAATATGAGAGGCAAGCAAAATGCTCTAGCCTATGAACCACTAATTTCCTCCTATTTATAGAGGTCCCCTATCAACTTAACCCTAATAGATCCTCTCCTATTGGGTATTGGATCTCCATCCAATTACCCAAGCCTCTTAAATTAGTAGATCTCTATTCAATAATCTCCCATGGGCTTTTATTGGATCTCATCCATAGAATCCACTAATTAATGGGCTTATCGGATATCCAATAAGATAGGGGCTCTGATAGATATCTCATATTCGAATCTCTACTCATTGTAATACCTACCATATGTGTGTGACCCTCTAGGCCTAATATTGAGCTGGTTGTGAGTCATACCTGTTAGAACTTCTTCTGGCTCATTGAATTATTATCTCCATAATAATTCACTAGACTCATCGACTACGGACGTACTAGGCCATTATGCCGTAGTCCCAAGATGATACAGGAGAATCCAATCCATTAGACATGTCTGTCCTCAGTTACCATGTACCTATAGTCTCTCATCCATCTAATATCCCAAAGACTATATACCGGGCATGGTGCTGTCAGACACATACAGTTTCTACTCGAGTCTTACTCTAATTGGATTCTCTCGGAGAACTCTTTCTCTCTTAATCCGAATGACCATGGCTAGGGATTTGTTTGAGCAAGAACACATGTGACATTCCTCTAATGACACCGAGAGTGGATGATCCTTTATCTGTTGAATCTCAGATTTTGATGATGAAACCAATTGATAGTGTTTATCTGATTTACATTTTGAGTAACGCAGGAAGTTTCGATCAGGGAGAGACAATTGAAGCAGGAAAAATCATATTGGGCCGGAGTGGAACATGTCAAAAGATTGGACGCCGAGCCGAATGATCGATCGACGTGTCGGCAGAAGACTTCGGGCCGAGAATTCGGGCATCGAGCCAAGAAAAGCGGAAATTGCGCCAAGGAAATCGAAGTTGCAGAGGTCAACTGGCCGATTGGGCAATAGGTTGCAAGAGAGAACGATACACCGAAGCATCAGATGAAGCGTCGAACCAATGACATGACCGAACAACATTTGATGAGCTTTATAATAATTGTCTAGATCATAGTAGGTTTTAGGTCTAATTGAGTCGGTATTAGGGTGAAACAATGTCAACTCAATTAGGGGCCAATTGGGCCTAAATTCAGAGTGATTTGGGCTCATTGAGAGGCCCATTCAATAACCTAAATGTTGGGCCAAGCGGTGGCACCGCCAAAATTGGCGGTTGAACTGCTTGTAAGTTAGAAACCTCGAAAAACTCGATCTCCAAGGTTGTCAGGCAGTGGTACCACCAGACTGGGCGGTGGTATCGCCTAGTGTCAGGCTGCAGGAGGTGGTATCGCCCATACCCTGAAATCTCGGAGATTTAAATTTTGGGTTCCAAATTTGAATCCATTTGGGGCCTATAAATATCCCACTTTTTCTTGCTTAGTGTAGAAAGAATTGGGTAGAAAGGGGGAAAGAATCCTTGACAAAATAGAGTTGAAAAAGCTTAAAAAGTGTTGAGTGTTCCCCTCCACATCTTAGAGTTTAGAGTTCATTCTAAGAGAGGTGTGAAACTTGTAAATGTTCTCTCCTAAGCCTGTCAAAAGGAGAATAGAGTTGTAAAGAGGTGGTTGATCTTCACCTATTGAAAGAAGACCGATAGTAGATGCCGGTGGCCTCGACAGAGGAGGAATCGGGAGTGGATATAGGTCACGACGATCGAACCACTATAAAATCTGGTTTACATTTATTTTGAGTAAATTACTTTGATAGCAAACTTTCTCTTTACTTCACTTTTAAAGTTAAGCATTTTTAAAATGGGTTTAATCGAAATGAAAGATTTTTAAAATCGACGATTTTACCACTACACTAATTCACCCCTCCCTCTTAGTGCCGCTCTTGATCCTAACAGTTGGTATCAAAGCCTCATTATTTCTCATTTGGTTTCACACCCAAGAGAAATGACTCTTTTCAGCTTTCAATAGGGATTTTCTCTCATTCATTCTCCCTTGTTCAATGGAACGGACTACATATATTGGAAAACTCGAATGAGAGTTTTCTTACTTTCGTTGAATCTCGATTTATGGAATATAGTTGAATTTGGTTTTTAAAGATCTTCTCTTCCAATGAACTATTGGAATGATTTGGAGAAGAAGACTTTTTCTCTAAATGCAAATTCTATGAATGCCCTATTTTGCGCCTTAGACAAAAATGAATTTAATCTGATTTCTACTTGTGAAACGACTTTCGATATTTAGCATACCCTTGAAATCACACATGAAGGCATGAATAAAGTAAAAGAGTCTAGAATAAATCTTTTGGTACATGATTTTGAGTTGGTTCGAATGGAATCAAGTGAGACTATTGGAGACATGTACACCCGTTTTACGAATGTCGTCAATAGTATAAAAGCACTTGCAAATATTTTTTGAATTTTGAACTCGTTAATAAAATATTAAGATTCCTTCCAAAAAGTTGGGATCATAAAATAATGGCAATACAAGTAGCAAAATATCTCAATATTTTTCCACTTGAAGAACTTATTAGTTCATTATTAACATATGAAATGACTTGTAACTCTCATGAGGAGCTTGAGAACAACCTTCTAAAGAACAAGAAGGGTTTGGCACTTCGAACAATAGAATACCACTTGAGTGATGACTCAAGTGATGATGATGATGACCTTGAACTCTTAAAGCTTAAAAAATTCTTAAAATAAGAATTAAATATTAAAAATAAATTTACAAAGAAGAGGTTGCCAAAGAAGAAGACACTCAAAATGACTTGGGACAAATTAAGCTCATCTGAAGACAAGGAACAAACCAATAAAGATGAGGTTACCTTTCACATTGAGGTAAACTACTCACCCGAAATCCCTTTACTTTATTTCGAAATTACATGATACTTTTCATGAGTTATTTTTAAATTAGTTAGTAAATAAAAATAAAAAAAATAAAAATTTGAGCATGACAATTGCATGCACTAAGCATAAAAAGTCAGATTCACTTAAAAAGAAAAATCCATTACTACAACAAACAAAGTGATCTTGAAAATGCTTTATGTTTAATGAAATCAATTTTGATGATTTAATGATGTAATGAAAATATTAAAAGTTTTGGTATAATGCTTGATGATTTTATTCTATGTATGAGATTTTGAAGTTATACATGATGATTTTTGTGATTTATTGATCTAGAAGATTTTTGTGATAAATCTTGCACTTTCATTTTTAACGATGATATATGTTTTGATTTAGCAAAAAAAGACAAGGACATGCTTGAATGAAATCAAATCACTTCAATTGAAACAACTAAAAGGGAGTGCATTTTGAAAATAAATGTTTGTATCATATTTGATGATTTTATATTTTGAAACTATGCATGATGAGTTGAAGTAATAATGGTTTGAATGCATGAATCAACAATTTTTTTGTCACACGAATCATGATTCCTTCACTGGATACTCTAATTTTTTTTTATGATTCATGATAAATTAAGATATTATACATGAATCTAGTTCTCATGTGAATCTATCTAAGAAATATTGATTTGACAAATTGAATGAGTTGAAAATGAATGATGATTTTTCTCTTGATTATAACTTGTGATATTTTTTATATATGAATCATCATCTTGATTTCTCAATATTCGATACATGAGATTTTTCTATGAAATCAAGATTCTTCATACTATGATTCTTCTTGGTATTCACTAAAAAGGATGTATTCACATTAACTATGATATGTTACATGACATCTTGATAATTTATGACTTGAGTTTTGTTATACATTATTCCCCTCTTCTTCATTCTTATTTACAATGATAAAGGGGAGAAAAGAAATCACTAGCATTTCAAGAGATCGATAAATTTATTTATTTCATTTTGAATCTCTTGCAAGTGATTTTGATGATCTTGATTATTTGAAGTTGAATGTTTGGTACCAACAATCATGAAGTGATAAATGCTTAAAAAATATTGATTTAATGCATGAGAGAAATGATTGGTATCATGAATGCTTTAGTATCATGCATGAGAAAAATGACGAATATTTGGTATCATGATCAAAATGATTGATTTAATGCATGAAGTGATAAATGCTTAAAAAATATTGATTTAATGCATGAGAGAAATGATTGGTATCATGAATGCTTTAGTATCATACATGAGAAAAATGATGAATGTTTGGTATTATGATCAAAATGATTGATTTAATGCATGAAGTGATAAATGCTTAAAGATTTTAATGTCTTCATATCATGTATGATATGCCCATAGTGATGATTTATTTATTTTTGGTATCATGCATGAAGTAAGAATAAAATGAAAGGTTTTAAATTTGTGCATGTTTTAATTTGAAACCATAATGATGCACAACTATATTAAAAAAAAGGGATTGATACTTTAACTTTTTCATGATTTGAAAATTGATGTAAAGGGAAAATAATTACAACATTGTATTCTTCTCTTCTTTTTGACAATGACAAAGTGGGAGAAAAATTGCTAGCTCAAGATGCAAAATTTGGAAACTTACACATTGCAAAAGAAGTAAACTTGCTAACTTGCTTATCTCAAAAGAGAAGCAAAAAGTGCTATCTTGCAAATCTCAAGAGAGGCAATGTTTGCTAAGTTACACATTTCAAGAAGTTGCATAAATAGTCTATCTTGCACATCTCAAATGATGTAAAATTTTGCCAACATATGTGATAAACTTGCTAGTTTGCATGATATAACACTTGCTAAATTTTCTAGCTTACAAATTACAAGGAGAATAACTTGCTATCTTGAACATCACCAAGAATTGCTAGCTTAGCAAAAGTGTTATTTTGCCTATCTCAAGGCGCACAAATGCAAACTTGTAAAATTTACAATCTTGCACATCTTTAAAATTAATGATGATTTGATGATTATACATGTTGTAAAGTGATAAAAAATTTGCTAGCTTGTATGTTATAAAACTTGCATATCTCTAAAACTTATTGCTTGGATGATGCACTTCTCCTTTTTGTTAATGACAAAGGGGGAGAAGTGTGATGATGTTATATATGATTTTTTTACTTAGATTTTTGAATCTAAGAGTTCTATCAATATTGCATATTGATAGGGGGAGTTAAGGTTAACTCCGTTATCAATTGGTTGTCATCATAAAAAAGGGGGAGATTATTGAATCTCATATTTTGATGATGAAACCAATTGATAGTGTTTATATGATTTACGTTTTGAGTGATGCAGGAAACTTTGATTAGGGAGAGACAATTGAAGTAGGAAGAATCATGTTGGCTTGGAGTGGAACATGTCAGAAGATTAGACATCAAGCCGAAGGATCGGTCGACGTATCGATAGAAGATTTCGAGTTGAGAATTCAAGCATCGGGCCAAGAAGAGCAAAAATTACGCCAAGGAAATTAGAGTTGCGGAGGTCAATTGGCCAATTAGGTAATAGGCTGCAAGAGAGGATGATGCGCCAAAGAATTGGATGAAGCGTCGAACCAATGACATGACCGGACAATATTCGATGAGCTTTATACTAATTGTCTATATCGAAGTAGGTTTTAGGTCTAATTGAGTCAGTATTAGGGTGAAATAATGCCAATTCAATTAGGGGTCAATTGGGCCTAAATTGAGAGTAATTTGGGCTCATTGGGAGGCCCATTCAATGACCTAAATGTTGGGCTAGGCGGTGGCACCGCCAGAATTGGCGGTAGAACTGCTTGTGAGTTGGAAAACTTGAAAAACTCTGTCTTCGAGGCTGTCAGGAGGTGGTACCGCCAGACTGGGTGGTGGTACTGCCTAGTGATAGTGTGTCAGGTGGTGGTATAGCCAGACTGGGTGGTGGTACCGCCTAGTGTTAGGTTGCAGGCGGTGGTATCACCCGTACCTTAAAATCTCGGGGATTTGAATTTTGGGCTCCAAATTTGAATCCATTTTGGGTCTATAAATACCCCACTCTTTCCTGCTTAGGATAGAAAGAATTGGGTAGAAAGGGGGAAAGAATCCTTGATAAAAAAGAGTTGAAAAAGCTTGAAAAGTGTTGAGTGTTCCCCTCCACTTCTAAGATTTTAGAGTTCATTCTAAGAGAGGTGTGAAACTTGTATAGGTTCTCTCCTGAGCCTATCAAAAGGAGAATAAAGTTATAAAGAGGTGGTTGGTTTTTACTTATTGAAGGAAGATCGATAGTGGATGCCGATAGCCTCGACGAAGGAGGAATCAGGAGTGGATGTAGGTCACGATGATCGAACCACTATAAAATCTGGTTTGCATTTATTTTGAGCAAATTATTTTCATAGCAAACTTCTTCTTTACTTCACTTTCAAAGTTAAGCATTTATGAAATGAGTTTAATCGAAATGAAAGATTTTTAAAATCGATGATTTTACCGCTACACTAATTCACCCCCCTCTCTCTTAGTGCCGCTCTTGATCCTAACACTATCGACACTCAATTGCCCTCGTAAGGTTGACTAACACTCTCGATGATCGGCTGTGCTAGATCTAGGATATCTAAACCTATAAGTCCAATATCAAAGAGTGGAGCACTCATACAAGACATCCTTGGTGTCTCAAGTCTAAGGACCAGATACACCATTGGGACTACGGAATCACCGTCTGACAATAAGGCATCATCAACTATTCAGCATTCTGTAAGCGGATCAATCAATGAACTCATTCCCCAAAGAGGACCTGTATTATATCCCTAATGTCCCCACACGAGCAACTATGAGACCAGTTGTATCCATCATATGGATGGGTATATAACACATCAGTCTATCCGGTTATCTCGATATCCCTCTTGAGTAACCTATGATCGGGATTATTTAGGATTTGTGTTTAAAAGCGAATCGATCTCATTATCGTGATCTCATCATTATCTGATTCTCATTGCATAGATCCAAGGACATCATAATTTATACGTGTATATGTTCAATAGTCAATATAAAGTAATAAAATTCCAAAATATAATAAGAAAAAAGACTACGTGTCAAGTCACACGTGCTATCACTCACATGATTGGCTTGTAGGGCATATATGACTAGCAATCTCCCACTTGACATAAAGCTAATCACCTATGTGTCTGATCCCCATCCAACCCCTGTGACGTTCAAAGACAATCTGAGACAACGGTTTTGTCAGTGGATCTACAATGTTATCTTTGGATAGAACTCTTTCCACTGCTACATCTCCTCGGGTCACGATCTCTTTGATTAAGTGGAACCTCCTTAGAATATTTCTAATGAGACTTGGGTTCTCTCATTTAAGCAATCACCCCATTGTTGTCGCAATATAAGGAATTAGCTCCTCGCTACCTAGCACAACCCCTAGATCTGTGATAAACTTCTTCATCCAAACTCCCTTCATTGCTGCCTTTGCTACAGCGATGTACTCTGCCTCTGTGGTCGAGTCAGTAGTAGTATATGTTAGAAAATCTTGGGGGCGACATCACATGCACAGCGGAAGAACAAGAAAAACAAAATCCCTAATTTTCCAAAAAGATGTTCGTCATCGTATGAAGATTGGTGCGCAAAAATCCATAAAACAAACTACGTATAGAATAGATTGTGTTACCTAGGAAGATCGTATATCCCAATTTCCTTGTAGATCTCTAGGAGAGGATGAAGGAGGTCAAGCATTTCCTCTTTAGTGGTACTCCACACAGTAGGGCTGCGACGACACTCCTCAAAACTCTAAGCCTGATCTGAGGTAGAGAGAGGGAGAAGAATAGGAGAGGCAAGTAAAAGCTCTAGCCTATGAATCACTCATACAGGACATCCTTGGTGTCTCAAGTCTAAGGACCAGATACACCACTAGGACTACGAAATCACTATATGACAATAAGGCATCATCAACCATCCAGCATTCTATAAGCAGATCAATCAGTGAACTCATTCTCCAATGAGCACCTGTACTGTATCCCTAGTGTCCCCACATGAGCAGTTATGAGACTAGCTGTATCAATTATATGGATGGGTATACAACACACCAATCTATCCAATTATCTCGATGTCCCTCTCGAGTAATATATGACCGGGATTATTTAGGATTTATGTTTAAAGGTGATTCGGTCTCATTATCGTGATCTCATCACGATCCGATTCCCATTGTACAGATCCAAGGACATTACAATATATACATGCATATATGCAATAGTCAATATAAAGTGATAAATGCCAAAATATAATAAGCAAAAAGATTCTGTGTCAAGTCACACGTGCCATCACTCACGTGATTAGCTTGTTGGACACCTATGACTAGTAGTATCTTGCTTGGAACTCTTCCAACATACTGCTCCTCCATTCAGGATTTACATAAACCCCCGATTCGACTTGCTATCATCGACATCTGACTGAAAATTTGAGTCCGTGTAGTCTTCAACCCTGAGGCTACTACCTCCATATGTTAGTAAAAGATCCTTAGTCCTTCTTAAGTACTTAAGGATACACTTTACTGCTTTCTAGTGCTCCAAGCCTGGATCCGCCTGATACCTGCTCGTGACACTCAGAGTATGCGCTATATCAGGCCTGGTACATAGCATGGCATATATGATAGACGTTATCACTAAGACATAGGGTATCCTATCCATGTTCACCCTTTCTTCAAGAGTCTTTAGGGGTATACTCCTAGAAAGCAATATCCTATGCCTTATCGGTATGAGACATCTCTTGGAATTTTTCATGCCAAACCTTTTGACAATAGTGTCTATGTACCTGGACTAGGACAAGCCAAGCATCTTTTTGGATCTATCTCTATAGATCTGAATCCCCAAGATATATGATACTTCCCCTAAGTCCTTCATGGAGAAGTGTCTAGATAACCAAGCCTTTACCGTGGATAGCATTCCTACATCATTACCAAGAATCAGGATGTCACTAAGAATGTGATAGTACTCGCACTTGTTAGGATCAAGAGCAGCACTAAGAGGGGGGGTGAATTAGTGCAGCGAAAAACTTTCGTGATTTTAGAAAAATGTTCGTTTCGATTGAAATTTATTCCGACAAAAATGGTTTCGATTCAATCCATTTTGGAGAGATTATAAACTTGAAAGCTTTCATAAAAGTGCAAGAGAGGATTAAGGAGATTTGCAGTAATATAAATTGCATAAATGAAAAGCAAACTAGAATTTAGAGTGGTTCGGTCAATGTGACCTCTATCCACTTTCAGATTCCTCCTTCGATGAGGTCTCCGACGTCTACTAAAGGCCTTCCTTCAATAAGCAAAGGCCAACCACATTTTACAGCACTTTCTCCTTTTGCCAGGTTTAGGAGACAATCCTTACAAGTCTCACTCCTCTTCTTGGATGGTTACAAGGCTAAGAGATGAAGGAGGAGAACTCTTTACTTTTAAAACACTTTAAGACTCAAGATTATGCCGATAGGTTTCATGCCCTTTTATGCAGAAAAGGGTGGGGTATTTATAGACCCCAATGACTTTCAAAAATAGAGCTAAAAAGTGTTTAATCCTGGATTTCCGGGGTCCTGGCGGTACCACTGCCATTACTGGGCGATACCACCGCTTGACACCTGATACTAGGTGGTACCACTGCCCAGTCTGGGCGGTACGACCGTTTGACAGAGCTTGGAGACCGAGCTCTAGCGGTACCACCGTTTGATAGGGGCGGTACCAACGCAAGCAGCATTAACTACTGGTGGTACCACCGCCTGACAGGGGCGGTACCACTGCCTAGAAATCCTGGGGCACTGCTTTCTAAGCGATGCCACTGCCGGCCATGAATTTAGGGGCTGAATTGGCTGCTCAATTCGGCCCAATTCAACCATGTTAAGGGCCTAGTTGGCCCCTAATTAAGTTAGTGAGATTACCTCCTAATCCTAACTTAATTTATGCTCTAACTACAATAACTAAGACATGATCACAACACTTCTTATTCTGGTGCGTCAATTGCTCTTCCAGCGAGCTTCCGGCGTACTTCTGGTGAACATCCAACGAACTCATGGCAATGCTCCGGCGGACTCCCGGTAAGCTCCCAAACTTTACGATGATCTTCTTGGCGAGCTCCGACGAGCTTGTTTAGCAAGCTCCTGGACTTCTCGGTTGGTTCCGACAGAACTTTCGACGAATGTCCGGACTTCCGACGAGCTCTCGACCTCCCAATGAGATCTTGATCTTGACTCCGGCACAACACTTGCTTTATGTCTTACTGCTATCATAGTTAATCCTACACATTTTTGTCAACATATAGATTAGATCAAACAAATTATAATTGACTTCATCATCAAAATCTGAGATTCAACAATCTCTCCCTTTTTGATGATGACAATCAATTGATGACGAAGTTATCCTTAGCTCCCTATCAAGGCATGACATCCATTTTCAAGTATGATATTTCAAATGACAAAGATAGCAATTTATCATTCTATAGCAAGATATCGATTGGAAAATAGCAAGTTAAGCTCTAGATATCTTATCATAATGAAAGAAACATTTCAAGTTTATATGATGAAATACATTGCATACATTTGTCATTAATTTACCACATTTTGGTATTAATTCTCCCCTTTTGTCATCAACAAAAAGGAGAACAATTCAATAATACAAGTGTGGTAAAAATTCATGCCACATTTCAATTTGTATTTCACGATACCAATCATATTTCAAGCATTCATGACATGATATCATTCAAAAGTTCTCACATAAACATTTAAAGAGATAGCATCTATCAACTTCTCCCATTTCTCTTATATCAAAGCTTTGCATGAAGAAGGAAAGTAAGGAGGAAATCCATTAAGTGTTGAATCTCGGATTTTAATGATGAAGTCAATTGTAATTTGTTTGATCTAATCTATATGTTGAGAAAAGTATGCAGGATTAACTATGATAGTAGTAAGACATAAAGCAGGATTTGTCAGAGTTAAGATCAAGATCTCATTAGGAGTTCGAGAGTTCGCCGGAAGTCCAAACATTCGTCGGAAGTTCTATTGGAACCAACCGAGAAGTCCAGGAGCTTACCAAAGAAACTCGTTGGAGCTCGCCAAGAAGACTATCATAAAATCCGGGAGCTTGCCGGGAGTCCATCGGAGCATTGCCGAGGGTTCATCGGATGTTCGCCGGAAGTACGCTGGAAGTACGTCGGAAGCTCGTCGGAAGAGCAATTCACACATCGGAACATGAAGTGCAGTAATCATGTCTTAATTATCATAGTTAGAGTATAAATTAAGTTAGGATTGGGAGGTAATCCCACTAACTTAATCAGAGGCCAATTGGGCTGGTTTGGGTCGCGTTCAAGGCATAACCAAGACCCTGAATTCCTGGCCGGCAGTGGCACCGCTTGGGAGACTCGGTCTCCCAGGAATTCTAGGCAGTGGTACGACCCCTATCAGGCAGTGGTACTACCAGAGCTCGATCTCCAAGCTCTGTCAGGCAGTTGTACCACCCAGATTGAGCGGTAGTACCGCCTATGGTCAGGTGTTAGGCGGTAGTACAGCCCAGTAATGACGGTGGTACCGCTAGGACCCCGGAAATCCGGGATTAGACACTTTTTGGCTCCATTTTTGAAGCTATTGGGGCCTATAAAAACCCCACCCTTTCCTGCATGAAAGGGCACAAAAACTATTGGCATAATCTTAAGTTCATGAGCCTTAAAGTGTTGTAATAGTTAGAGTTCTCCTCCTTCATCTCTTAGCCTTGTAACTATCCAAGAAAGAGGAGTGAGACTTGTAAGGGTTGTCTCCTAAACCCAGCAAAAGGAGAAACGCTGTAAAAGGTGGTTGGCCTTCGCCTATTAAAGGAAGGCCTTTAGTGGACACCGGTGACCTCGTCGGAGGAGGAATTCGAAAGTGGATGTAGGTCGCATTGATCGAACCACTTTAAAACGGTTTGTATTTACTTTGAGCAAGTTTCTTTTATAGCAAACTGCCTCTCCTCCTTATTGTGCTTTAACTATGTTTACATACGCTTTCAAGTAAACACCTTCCGAGATCGGCTTTAATCGTATGAAGACTTTATGAAACCGACGCTTTTCATTTGTGGAATTTACATTACTGCAAATCACCCTAGTCTTCTCTTGCACTTTCACAAAAGCTTTCAAGTTCAAATTCTTTCCGAAATGGATTGAATCAAAACCATTCTCGTCAGAATTGATTTTAATCGAAACAAGTTTTTTGAAAGAACGAAAGTTTTCCGCTGCACTAATTCACCCCCCCTCTTAGTGCCGCTCTTGATCCTAACAATTGGTATTAGAGTAAGGTTCACTCTCATTTGGTTTAAAACCCAAGAGAGATGGCATTTGCCGGCAACCAAGAGGGTCATTCAATTACACGTCCGCCCATGTTCAATGGGATGAATTACACATATTGGAAGATTAGAATGAGGATCTTCCTAATTTCAATGGATTTTGAGCTTTGGAACGTTGTCGAAAATGGTTTTCAAAAGTCTTCTCTTCCAATGAACGATTGGAATGAGTTGGAGAAGAAGATTTTCACTTCAAATGCCAAGGCTATGAATGCCTTATTTTGTGCATTAGATAAAAATAAGTTAATCGAGTGTCGATTTGTGAAATGACTTTTGATATTTGGCACATACTCGAAGTGACTCATGAAGGTACTAGTAGAGTGAGGGAGTCAAATTAATTTTTTAGTGTATTCTTATAAGTTGTTTCGAATGAAACAGAGTGAGACCTTTGGATACATGTACACCTGATTTACGAATGTCATCAATGGTCTAAAAGGACTTGGTAAAGGTTTCTCAGATTTTGAACTTGTTAATAAAATTTTAAGATCCCTTCCAAAGAGTTGGGACTCTAAAGTAACGGCCATTCAAGAGGCCAAAGATCTAAATAATTTTCCTCTTGAAGAACTAATTGAGTCACTAATGAGCTATGAAATGACATGCAAAGCTCATGAAGAGCTTGAGGACACCTTTCCAAAGAACAGGAAGGATATAGCACTAAGAACACAAGAAGACCACTTGAACAAAAACTCAAGTGATGAGGACTTTGATGAAGACTTGGCACTATTAACAAGAAAATTCAAAAAAATTATAAAAAAAATTTAAAAATAATACTAAAAATAAATTTGAACCAAAGAAAGAACAAGTGATATGCTACGAATGCAAGAAGCTGGGAAACTACAAGAGTGAATGTCCCCAAGCTAAGAAGAAGACACCAAAGAAGAAGGCTCTCAAAGCAACATGGGATGACTCAAGTGCATCCGAAGAAGAGGAGCCAACCAACACCGAACAAGTTGCTCACTATGCACTAATGGCCATTGGAGATGAGGTAACAAGTTCAATTGATGCAAATTTA
>LVTN01001882.1:35956-53090 GCA_001649415.1 Musa itinerans | reverse complement strand
AAGTGCCACATTAGTCATTTCGTAGGTCATTGAAGACCCAATTAGGTTTTCAAGTGGTAGGTTATTTAGGTTTTTAGCATCTTGTATTGTCGTTACTTTTGGATCTCAACTTTTTGAAAGAGATCTTAAAATCTTATTAATAAGTTTAAAATCCGAGAAACTTTTACCAAGTGCTTTTAAACCATTGATAATATCCGTAAAACGAGTGTACATGTCTTCAATGGTTTCATTTGGTTTCATATGAAAAAGTTCAAAATCATGCATTAAAAGATTAATTTTTGAATCTTTTACTCTATTAGTGCCTTTATGTGTGATTTCAAGAGTGTGCCATATATCGAAAGTCGTTTCGCACATAGAAATCCGATTAAACTTAGTTTTATCCAAAGCGCAAAATAGAGTGTTCATAGCTCTAGCATTTAAGGAAAAAGTTTGTTCATAGCTATAGCATTTAAGGAAAAAGTTTTCTTCTCCAAATCATTCCATTCTTTCATTAGAGTAGAAGACTTTTGAAAATCACTTTCGATAATATTCTATAAATTTAAATCTAATAAAGGCAAGAAAACTCTCATTCGAGTTTTCCAATATGTGTAATTTGTCCCATTGAACAAGGGAGGACGAATGAGAGAGTGACCCTCTTGAAAGCCTAAAAGAGCAATTTCTATTTGGGTGTTAAACCAAATTAGAAAAATGAGGCATTGATACCAATTGTAAGGAAAATAGTCGGCACTAAGAGGGGGTGAATTAGTGCAATGATAAAAACGTCGGTTTCGTAAAATCTCTTTCGTTCTTTAAAAACCGATCTCGGAAAGATAGCTTGAAAGCGTATGTGAGCGTAGGAGTAGTAAAAGAACAGTAAGGAGGAGAGGCAGTTTGTAGTTAATGTAAATAGTAGTTAACGCAAACCAGATTTTATAGTGGTTCGGTCATCGTGACCTACATCCACTCCATCGATTCCTCTTTCGTCGAGGCCACCGACATCCACTATCGGTCTTCTTTCAATAGACAAAGACTAACCTCCTTCTTACAACTCAATTCTCCTTTTACCGGGTTTAGGAGATAACCCTTACACCCCCACTTACTCCTCTCTCAAACTATTCTAACACTTAGAACTTGAGAGGAGCTCCCACAAGATTGCAAGCAGTGTTTCTTTCCTTTTTTACTCTCAATACTTGTGTATGTTAACCAGGGATGAGAGGGGTAATAGGCCTTAAGTTGATTCAAACTTGGAGCCTAAAAATATCTCATCCCGGGTTTCCTGGGTACGGGCGGTACCACCGCCTATGTTGGGTGGTACCACCGCTAGTGTCAGTCTGACACTGACACTACACCGGGCGGTACCACTGCTTGGGAGGCTGTGCTAGGCGGTACCACCACCTGACATAGTCTCGGAGACTATGCCACTTCTTGAGACACTGTTTGGGCCTTTGATTAGACCCAACACAATCCTTACATGGGCCCAGCTAGCCCATAATTGAGTTGGCCCAAATCCAAACCAAATTACATGCTAATTATGAAATCTAAGACATTTGCTAAGCTAAACAAGTCCTTATGTCTTAGTTTCTTCCGACGAGCTTCCAGCGATCTTCCGACGAACTTCCAACGATCTCTTGGCAATGTTCTGGTGGACTCCTAGCAAGCTCTTGGACTTCATGACGATCTTCTTAGCGAGTTCCGACAAGCTTCTTTGGTAAGCTCCTGAACTTCTCGATAGAACTTTTGATAAACATCTGGACTTCTGATGAACTCTCGAACTCCCAATGAAATCGCGTCCTTGACTCCGGGATTTCATTTTGCTTTATGCCTTGCTATCATAGTTAATCCTGCATATATAAAAATATACTTCGATCTAGACAATTAATACTAAGCATGAATCATGTTGTTCGGCATGTCATTGGTCCCTCGATGCTTCGTCCAATTCTTCGGCTTATCGTCATCTCTTACAGCCTATTGCCCAATTAGCTAGTTGACTCTGCTACTCTGATATCATTGGTACAATATCCATTCTTCTTGGCCCGATGCCCGAATCCATAGCCCGAAGCCTTCTGTCGATATGTCAACCGATCTTCCGGCTCGATATCCAATCTTTTGACATGTTTTACTCCGGCCCAACATGATTATTCCTGCTTTAATTATCTCATCTTGATCGAAGCATCCTGCATCACTTAAAACGCATATCAAATCATAAACACTATCAATTGGTTTTATCATCAAAATATGAGATTCAACAATCTTGTGCTTACTTTGATGTTGTAATCTCTTTAATGCTACGAATTTCTAATGTTACCATATAATGATGCAATATCAGATTCTTAATATTATGAACTTTTGAATGCTACAAGTTATAAAAGTTATATCATGATGATATTTCATGCAAGTAGTAATGAAAGGCTATGCCCGAAATATTTTATCATGAATGAAGTGATTATACATTTAATATCTTGATGACTTGAAATATGATTAAATATGATTGGTATCGTCAAATACATACTTAAAAAATATGTATCAAAAAGTTTACTTGAAACGTAGCGAAATATAGCATGATGACTTGTAAATACATTATTCCTAGTATCATACTTGAATTCGTATCATTTTGATAAATGTCTTTCATTATGATAAGGTATCATGAGCTTAACTTGTTATTTACAATTGATATCTTGCCACGAAATGATGAATTATCATCTTGCTAAATTTTATATTCGAAATTCATATCATATTTGAGAATGATGATTGTTTATTATCATTGGACTTGAAAATGGATGTCATGCCTTGACATCATTTTGATTGATAAATATGTGGTATTATATTAGTAAATCATGATAAGTATCATAATGTGCATGTTGATTAGTTTAAATGAATATGACTTATCAGTTTGTTACTTGAATTCAAAGGCCTTGAATTCAAGAATATGTTTTCTCAAGAATGGCATATAGATAGGGGAAGTTAAGGTTAACTCCATCACCAATTGGTTGTCATCATAAAAAATGGGGAGATTGTTGAATATCAGATTTTGATGATGAAATCAATTAGCAAACTATTTGATCTAATTTATATGTTGAGAAAAGTGTGTAGGATTAACTACGATAGTAGTAAGACATAAAGCAAATGCTATGCTGGAGTTAAGATCGAGATTTCGTTGGGAATTCGAGAGTTCATCGAAAGTCCGGATGTTCGTCGAAAGTTCTACAAGAACCAACCAAGAAGTCCAGGAGCTTACCAAAGAAACTCATGGGAACTTGCAAAGAAGATCATTATGAAGTCCAAGAGCTTGCCGGAAGTCCGCCGGAACATTGTTGAGAGATTGTTGAAAGTTCATCAAAAGATCGCCGGAAGCTCGCTGGAAGAACAATTGACGTACCGAAACTAGAAGGCTTTGTTAAATGTCTTTATTATCATAGTTGAACCATAGATTGAGTTAGGATTGGGAGGTGATCCCACTAACTCACTTAGGGGTCAACTGGGTCCTTAACAAGACTGAATTGGGCTGGATTGAACAGCTCATTCAGCACTTGAAACCACGGCCGGTAGTGGCATTGCTAGGGACTTAGTCTCCTAGGTGTTATGGGCGGTGGTATCGTTGGCAGTTAATGCTTCCAACGGTGGTACCACCCCTATCAGGCAGGCAGTCGTACTGCCTAGATAGGGTGGTGGTATTGCCCAGTGTCAAGCGTCAGGCGGTGGTACTACCATTACCCCGAAATTTGAGGATATGACACTTTTTTGCTTCAATTCTGAAGGTATTGGGGCCTATAAATATCTTACCCTTTATGCATAAAAGAGCATGAAAGTGTTAATATAATCTTGAATTCTTGAGGTATTAAAGTATTGTAAAGTGAGAAGAGTCCTCCCCTCCCTCTCTTAGCCTTGTAAACATCCAAGAAAAAGGAGTGAGGCTGGTAAGGGTTATCTCCTAAACCTGATAAAAGGAGAAAAAGCTATAAAAGGTGGTTGGTCTTCACATATTGAAGGAAGGCCATTAGTGGATGCTAGTGACATCGACGGAGAAGGAATCCGAAGTGGATGTAGGTCACACCGACCGAACCACTCTAAATTCTGGTTTGCATTTCGTATTGAGCAATTTACCTTTACTGTAAATTGTTTTACATTCTTATTGCTTTCTCTACGCTCTCATACGCTTTTGAGTTAATATCTTTTTGAAACGATTTTCGTCGGAATCACGTTTAATTGAAATGAAGACTTTTGAAATCGATAATTTTTCTACTGCACTAATTCACCCCCCCTCTTAGTGCCACTCTTGATCCTAATAGATAATAATATGTTTCATGTGTGAGTGGAATACTAGATTGACGCATAAGTAGGTGGTACTGATATTATAATAGTATATTGTATGAATGAATTTGGAGTTGATGTCAAGTTTCTATAGTAGGTTAGTGACCTAGTTGAGTTATGCAGTAGTGTTGGCAATGGCTCGGTATTCAGGTTGAATTATGGATCTTTTGATTATTTTATGTTTCTTGAAATTCTAACTAATTGAATTTACTCCAAGAAAGACAATATAGACTAATGTAGATGTCCTATCATTAATGTTACCTGCCCAATCAACATCAAACATCAATGAAGCTATGGAGATGAAGTGATGAGTGTTTATGAAGAAGAAGGTGATGATTAAGAGTCCCTTTTAGATATTGTAGGACTCGTTTTATTATAGACCAATGCATAGTGGAGGGCGGATATATGAATTATAATAATTTGTTGATTGTAAATAAGATACCTAGACATATGAGGGATAAGTACTGTAAGAAGTCAAGTACTTTTTGATACTATGTGAGATCTATAGTAGGGTTGCCATCATATAAATTGAGTAATTCAGTAGTAGAGAGTGAAGTGATAACTTCTTTGGCATTCTGCATATTTGTCTTTGATAGTAGATCTTGAATGTACTTATTTTAAAACAGGAAAAGTTCAAAAGATATGAATGTTACTTCTACTCTCAAAAAGTAGCTTAAGGTTCTTAGATCCTTTATGGAGAATCGATATGCTAATTACTTAAGGAATTCCTTAATCTCTATAAGATTGTTGTTTATAATAATAATAGCTTAAGGTTCCTAGATCCTTTATGGAGAATCGATCTGCTAATTGCTTAAGAAATTCCTTAATCTCTATAAGATTATTGCTTATAATAATAATGTCATCCATATACACTAGTAGATATATAGTACTTATTTTTATTGTCATAAAAATAACGAGGTGTCAGACTTGGATTTAATGAAGCTAATTTATGACAAAAATGAGCCAAGTTTGATATACTAAGCTCTTGGAACTTGACGAAATTCATAAATAGTTTATTATAGTTTATAAACATGGCTTGGATATTGAGGATTGATGAAGCCAGGAGATTGCTGTATAAAGACATCTTCATATATAAGAATATATTGTTAACATCATATGTGCCAACCTTTTGTGATAGCCAAACTCAAGATAAGTCAGTTTGTTATCAACTTAGTAACTAGATTGAATGTCTTTATAATGTCAAAACTTGGTTATTGGTGAAATCCTTTGATTACTAGACATGCTTTGTATCTGACATCGGATCCATTTGGGTTCCCCTTAATTTGAAAGATCCACTTACACTCGATAATATTTTTATATGTGATGAAATAGTATAATGGTTCATGTGGCATTATAGAGTAGGATATTATATTCTTTGCACATAGATTTACGTAAACGTGGAGATTTTTTAGCTTGGGTGATGGTTGTAAGTTCAATAGGTTCAAGTTGAGAGTTCGTGATAGCATAGAGATTAAGGATTTGACGTGATTTAAAAATATCATTTTTGGAGCGTGTTGTCATATAATATCCAAGTGTGATGATATTATTAGGTTGTGTTGCAGGTATAGGAATTAGTGAAGGATCATTGACACGTACCTGATCAAGTTGATGCACTTCGGTGTCACTTGGCTAAGGAGAGGACAAATACATTATTTATAGTGTCGAGGGTATTGCTTCATTAGCATTGCAGGGTGAATTTGTAGAGAAGTTGTAAAGGGGGTGAGGAGCTGTTGAACTGGAGTAATAAGAGAGTGTATATCTTGAGAAGAAGTACTAGTTGGCATGGTGACAGGTTTGTTTGAGAGGGTCTGAGGTGTATTCATATAAATCTAATGATATCTTGAGAAGAAGTACTAGTTGGCATGGTGACAGGTTTGTTTGAGAGGGTCCGAGGTGTATTCATATAAATCTAATGATATCTTGAGAAGTACTAGTTGGCATGGTGACTTGTATTGATGAAAGCCTATGGTTTTGGAAGGGAAAAGTAGACTTGAGAAAAACAACATGACATGATATAAAGACTTTTTGAGTTTGATGTGTTAAATATCAGATTTTGATGATGAAATCAATTGGTAAATTATTTGATCCAATCTATATGTTGAGAAAAGTGTGCAGGATTAACTTCGATAGTGATCAAGGTATAAAACAAAATGAAGTGCCGGAGTCAAGATCAAGATTTCGTTGGGAGTTAGAGAGTTCGTCAGGAGTTCGGAGGTTTGCTGGAAATGCTGTCGGAACTGACCGAGAAGTAGCTTATCGGAACACGCCAAGAAGATCGTTATGAAGTCCAGGAGCTTGCCGGGAGTCTACTAGAACATTGCCGAGAGATCATCGAAAGTCCACCGGAAGTTTGTCGGAAGCTCACCGAAAGAAACCTAGACTTATCAGACTTGTTTTGTTTAGCGTATGCCTTAAAAATCATAGTTAGCACATAATTAGAGTTAGGTTTGGGAGGTAATTGGATTGGTTTGGGCTGGAATCAAGGCCCAGCCAAGTTGTTGGACCTTGTATGGTGATGGCACCACTAGACTAGGGTGGTGGAACCACCCAGGGAGCAGTCCCCCAGGTGGTCTGGGCAGTGGTATCACCCAGACTGGGTGGTGGTATCATTGGTAGTTATTACTGCCAAGCGGTGGTATCGCTAGAGCTTAGTATCTGAGACTCTATCAAGCGATGGTACCGTCAGATTGGGTAGTGGTAGCACCGAGTGTCAGAATGTTAGATGGTGGTACCACCAATATGCCGGAACCTGGAATGAGACACTTTTTAGCTCTAATTTTGAAGTCATTGGGGCCTATAAATAACCCACCCATTTTTGCATGAAATTGCAACAAAATGATATCAAAGTATAAAGTGTTGGGGTGTAAAAAGTATTGTAAAAGTGCAAGAGTCCTCCTCCTCTTTCTCTTTAGCTTTGTAATAATCTAAGAAGAGGTGTGAGGCTTGTAAGGGTTATCTCGTAAACCCGTGAAAAATAGAAAGCGTCATAAAAGAGGTGGTTCGTCTTTATCTATTGAAGGAAGACCAATATTGGATGCCAGTGACCTCAATGGAGAAGGAATCGAAAGTGGATATAGGTTAAAACGACCGAACCACTATAAATTTTGATGTGTTCTTTCCTTACTACTTATTCTTTTTACTTCATTCAACTTTACTTCATTACAAACTATCCAATCCTCTCTTCTCTACTCACTTGCAAACTTATTCAAGTCAAACAAATAGTTTTCGTCAAACTTAGAGTTTCATCGAACGAAGTTTTCTGAAATCATTTAAATTTATCATTTTTATCCACTGCACTAATTCCTCCTCCCCCTCTCCCTCTTAGTGTCGTTCTTGATCATAACAATTGGTATTAGAGCGAAGTCACTCTCATTTTTGTTTGAAACTCAATAGAAATGGCATTTACTAGCAACCAAGAGGGTCACTCAGTCACACATCCACCCATGTTCAATGGGACGGATTACACTTATTGAAAAACTAAAATAAGGATTTTCCTACTTTCTATGGATTTTGAGTTATGGAACATTGTGGAAAAAAGTTTTCAAAAGTCTTCTCTTCTAATGAACGATTGGAATGAGTTGGAGAAAAAGACTCTCTTTAAATGCCAAGGCTATGAATGCCTTATTTTACGCTTTAGATAAAAATGAGTTCAATCGAGTATCTATTTGTGAAATAGCTTTTGATATTTGGCACAAACTCAAAATTACTCTCGATAACACTAGTAGAGTAAAGGAGTCCAAAATAAATCTTTTAGTCACCATACTTATGAATTGTTTCGAATGGAACCAAGTGAGACCATTGGAGACATACACACTCGGTTTACGGATGTCATCAATAGTGTAAAAGCCCTTGGTAAAAGTTGGGACCCTAAAGTAACGGTCATTCAAGAGTTGGGACTCTAAACTTAATAAAATATTGAGGTCTCTTTTAAAGAGTTGGGACCCTAAAGTAACGGTCATTCAAGAGGCCAAGGATTTGATTAATTCCCTCATGAAGAACTTATCGAGTCATTAATGACCTATGAGATGACTTGTAATGCTCATGAAGAGCTTGCGAACAACCTTCCAAAGAATAGGAAGGATATGACACTAAGAACTCATAAAGACCATTTGAAAGAAAGTTCTAAGTGATGAGGACTATGATGATGACTTAACACTCTTAACAAGAAAGTTCAAAAAATTCATAAGAAGAAATAAATGATATTAAAAATTAAATTAAACCTAAGAAAGAACAACTTACATACTACGAATACAAGAAGTTGGGACATTTCAAAAGCGAATGTCTCATAATGAAGAAGAAACAACCAAAGAAGAAGAAGGCCCTCAAAGTAATATAGGATGATTCAAGTGATTCCGAAGATAAAGAACAAACCAACAAGAAAATCGCCAATTACGCACTAATGGCTATCAAAGATGAGGTAAGTAGTTCATTAGATATAAATTTATCTTTTAATGAGCTTTTAAATACTTTTTATGAATTATTCGATGAATGTAAAATATTAAGAAAAAAGTATAATTCTTTGAAAAAGGAGCATTCCTTTTTAAATAATGACCTTTTGAAATAATGAACTTGAAAAACTTAAGCATGATAATCCTTCATTGCCACCATGTACTAAGTGTGAACACTTCGAGATACTTGAGAAGGAAAACTTACTACTCAAAGAAACTCTATAAAAGTTTAAGGTTGATAACAAGTCTTTAAACATGATCCTTGCCAATAAAGGTCATGTTCATAGAAGAGGTGGAATCGGATTTATGAGTAGCTCTCACCAAAATCCAACCACTTTTGTTAAAGGCTTTGCCTTGCATGTATTACTTCGCACCAAATGTAACTTTTGTTGCAAACTCGGATATGTTGCTTATAAATGCCCATTTAAGAGATATAGTCCACACAAATTGGTTTGGGTTCCTAAAGGAACCATCAAGAACTCTATGCAAAATGATAAGTTGAGTAGATTGATTTTTGAGGTACACCTAAGGTCAAATGGTTACCTAAAAATCACCCTTTTTTGTAAAAATATTTACCATTACAAGCTATGAGCAAAAGATAGTACCTTGATAGTGGATACTCAAGGCATATGATTGGAGATCCATCTAAATTCTCTAAGCTCACTAGTTTAGACAAAGGATATGTCACCTTCGGAGATAACAACAAAGGTAAAATCATTAGCAAGGGAACCATAGGTAACAAATCCAATTTTTTATTAAAGATGTGTTATTGATTGATGGCTTAAAGCATAATCTTTTGAGCATTAGTCAATTATGTGATAAAGGATACATAATTAGATTTGAATCCAATGCTTGCATTATTGAACAACCACACAAAAACAAATCTATGATTGCCCTAAATAAAAATAATATATATACTATTGACATTGATCATATTTATAATGAAATGTGTTTTTGATTTTGAATGATGATACTTGGCTTTGGCATAGGAGATTAGGTCATACTAGCATGAAACTAATCTCTCAAATCTCATCCAAAGAACTTATAAGAGGTATTCCTAACATTAAGTTTGTTAAAGATAATGTGTGTGATGCATATTAACTAAGAAAATAAATAAAAGGTAGTTTCAAATCAAAGAATCAAATAAGCACCTCTAGACCATTACAATTAATCTATATGGATTTGTTTGGACTAATTGATAGAACAAGCCTAGGAGATAGCAAATATGCCTTTGTAATTGTAGACGATTATAGTAGATACACTTAGATATACTTCTTGGTACACAAAAGTGATTGCTTTAGGTATTTTTCTAAGTTTTGTAAACTTATTCAAAATAAAAAAAGTTTTATGATTTCATCAATTTGAAGTGATCATGGTGGTGAATTTCAAAACTATGATTTCCAAAATTTTTGTGAATCTAATGGATACAATCATAATTTCTCTACTCCGAGAAATTCTCGACAAAATGAAGTAGTAGAAAGAAAAAGTAGGAGTTTACAAGAAATGACAAGAACCATGTTGAACAAACATAACCTACCCAAATGTTTTTAGGCCAAAGTCATTAACATGGCATGCTATGTCATGAATAGGGTTCTAGTAAGACAATTGCTTTCTAAAACTTCATATGAATTATGGAATAACAAAAAACCTAACGTTTCATATTTTAAAGTTTTCGATTGTAAATGTTTTATCTTGAATGAAAAAGATGCCTTAGGAAAGTTTGATGCAAAATCTGATGAAGGCATTTTCTTTTGTTATTCTTATATTTCAAAAGTCTTTTGTATCTTTAATAAAAAAACTTTGGTTATAGAAGAGTCTACTCATATTGTCTTTAATGAAATCTCTGAATTTAAGAAAAACGATTTTGATGATGATCTTAATTTTAATGCTTTACCCTTTCCTCCAAATAGCAACTTGGATATATCTTCTATTAAGACCAAGAACGAGACTAGGGGGGGGGGGGGAATTAGTGCAATAAAAAAATTACATTGGTTTGAAAATCTTCGTATGATAAAAACTAATTTTGACGAAAACTATTTATTTGACTCATATAAGTTTGCAAGTGAATAGAGAAGAGGGGATTGGATAGTTTGCAATGAAGTAAAGTAGAATGCAGTTAAGAGAATAAGCAGTAAGGAAAGAACACACTGAAATTTATAGTGGTTTGGTCGTAGTGACTTACATCCACTTTCGATTCCTCCTTTATTGAGGTCATCGGCATCCACTAAAGGTCTTCCTTCAATAGACGAAGACCAACCACCTCTTTACAACATTTTTTCCATTTTATAGGTTTAGGAGATAAATCTTACAAGTTACTCTTTTACAAGTATTCCCTCATACACCTCCCTTAGGAATAACTCTAAGCACTTGGAGGAGGAAACTCAAAGTTTTGGCAGAGTTTACTCAATTTTTTCCTCAAGAATTATTGCTTCTTTCTTGCTATCCAAGTGGGGTATTTATAGGCCCTAAATGGTTTCAAAAATGGAGCCAAAAAGTTAAATTTTTGGATCTTCCAAGTACAAGTGATACCACCACCTACACTGGGTGATACCACCACCTACAGCGTGATACTGGATGGTACCACCACCTAGTCTGCCAATACCATACCTGATAGCCCAGTCTGGCAGTACCATCGCCTGACAGCCTCGAAGATAGGGATTTTCGAGTTTTCCAACTCACAAGCGGAGTTCCATCGCCTAACCCAACTTTTGGGTCACTGAATGAGCCTTTCAATGAGCCCAAATCAGTCCCAATTAAGGCCCAATTGGCCTCTAATTGAGTTATTATGATTACACCAAAATTTAACTCAATTAGCCCTCTAAACTACTTTGATCTTAGACAAATGATTATAAAGCATGAATCCTTTGTATGGCATGTCATTGGTTCATCTGGTGCTCGTCTGATCCTTTGGTGCATTGTCCTCTCCTTCGGCATATTGCCCAATCGGCATGTTAACTCTCGCAACTTCTGATCTCCTTGGCACAATGTCCAATCATTTGGCTTGATGCCCGAATTCACAACACGAAGCCTTCTGTCGACATGTCGACTGATCATCCGACCCGACGTCCAATATTTTGACATGTTCACTCTGGCCCAATGTCTGATTTCTCCTGTTTTAATCAATTTGCCTCTCCTTAATCGAAGCTAGTCCTGCGTCACTCAAAACGTAGATTAGATCACAAACACATCAATTGATTTCATTATCAAAATTCGAGATTCAACAATCTCCCACTTTTTGATGATGATAACCAATTAATGATGGAGTTTAAACTAAACTCCCCTATCAATATACCATATTGAAATAAGGCATCATTCAAATAAACGATGACCTTTTAGTTCGAGTTGAAACTATTTTAATCATATCATATGCAATACATCATATACATCATCATAATAAAATAATGAGTATTTTATGCATCATTCCGAAACATAATGTATATTTTCAAAACATCATTAAATGCATGATCATAATAGATAATTTTAAATTATCATTTTAGATATAATATGCATGATTATCATCATACCTTCTCCTCCTTTATCATCAACAAAAAGGAGAAATGCTTTTAGCAAGTTTTTTGAGATTTGTAAGTTTTACAACATACAAGCTAGCAAATTTTTCATCATTTTACAATATGCATAATCATCAAATCATCATTAATTTTAAAGATGCGCAAGATTGTAAATTTTGCAAGTTTACACTTTTGCTTCTTAAGATAGGCAAGATAGCACTTTTGGTTCTCTTGAGATTACAAGCTAGCAATTCTTGGTGATGTTCAAGATAGCAAGTTCTTTCTTCTCATTTTAGAAGTGCAAGCTAGGAATTTTACTTCCTAGTAAGTTTTTCTCCTTGCAATGTAAGCTAGTAAATTTAGTAAGTTTTACATCATTTTAGAACATGCAAGCTAATAAATTTTACTCCCCCTTTGTCATTGTCAAATAGAAGAGAAGAATATAATGTTGATGTTGTAATTCTTTTCCCTTTACATCAATTTCCAAATCATGACAAAGATAAAGTATCATTATTAATTTAATATGTTTGTGCATCATTATAGTTTCAAATTAAAACATATACAATTTTAAAACCTTACATTTCATCCTTACTTCATGCAATAAATCAAAAATAAATCATCACTATGGGCATATCATACATGATACTCAAGCATCTATGATACATCATTTTGGGCATAACATTCATGATGCTAAGATATTAATTTTTAAGCATTTATTACTTCATGATTATTTGTACCAAACATTCATCATTTATTTTCTCCCCCTTTATCATAGGCAAAAAGGAGAATTATTCAACAATGCAAGTGTTTGAAAGCATGTCAAGTTTTACACTAATTTATGAATAATCAAATTTGGTGATGAGATATACTTTATGAATACATGGAATTATATAAACAAAATTATATCATGAAAGATAAGATCAAAGATCATGTGAATACTGAAAGACATAATTCATTTTGATAAATCTCCTATTAAATAATCAAAAGAAAATCTTAGGAGATCAAATAGTAAAAGATTTTCAAAAAAAATTTTAAGTCATCAATTCCGAGAAAGATATTCTCTTTAGTAAACAACAAAAGAATTGTAGGAGAACAAATAATATATGATCTCGATTCATGCATAAGAAATCTTAAGTTGTCAAGATCATGATTCATATATCAAAAAGTTTTAAGTCATAATTCACAAGAAAAATCATGATTCATAAAAAAATCTCTTATTTAATAAACTACAAGGGAAAGGAAAACTTGATTCATGCATAAAAAATATCAAGTCATCAAGTGAAGAAATCATGATTCATGTGATAAAAAGATTATCGATTCATGCATTTGAGTAAATATTTTTTTTAACTATCATTACTTCAACGCATTATGCATAATTTTAAAATATAAAACCATCAAGCATGATATAAACATTTATTTCCAAAACATTCATCATTATTTTCAACTCATTTAATTCATCAAGTCAACAAAATCACTTTCGAGAGATTTAAAATGACATAAATAGATTTATTAATCACTTAGGATCTCTTGTTGAAAAATTTAATAAGTTTTTGGGAATAGAGTCATTTTCAAGAAAAAAATACTTTTTGCTTTTTAGTTGTTTCAATTCATGTGATTTATTTCATACAAGCATGCCTTAGTTTTTTTTTTTTATGCCAAACAAAAATATACATCATCGTTTAAAACCGAAAAAGTGAATTTCATGACAAAGATTAATAAACCATAAATCATAAAAATCATTAAGCATAATTTCAAAATGTAAACTCATTAAGCATGATTTCAAATCATCATTACTTTAAATCATCATGCATAATATAAAATCATCAAGCATGATACTAATCATTTTAACATTTTCATTACATCATTAAAACATCAAGCATGATTTCATTAAACATAAACCATTTTCAATCAAAATCATTTTGTTTGTTGTAGTAATATATTTTTCTTTTTAAATGAATCTAACTTTTCATGCTTAGTGCTAGGAGTTAATATGCAATTGCCATGCTCAAATTTTTAATAATTTTTTTGAATCACTAGAAAGAGAGGCATGATAGTTTTTTTGCATATTTTTTTAATAACTAATTTAAAAATAACTCATGAAAAGCATCAAGTAATTTTAAAATAAGATAAAGGAGATTTGTTTGAGTTGTTTACCTCATTGTCGAGAGCCATCAAAGTTTACCACTTCATCTTCATCGGTTTGTTCATCTTCGGATGAAGTTGATTTGTCCCAAGCCATCTTGAGTGTTTTCTTCTTCTTTTATAGCTTCTTCTTTTTAGATTCATTTTTGTTCTTTGATTCTTGTTTTAAAAATTTTTTAAGTTTTATTTTAAGGAGTTCAAGGTCATCATCATCATCACTTGAGTAATCACTCAAGTGGTATTCTATTGTTCGAAGTGTCAAATCCTTCATGTTCTTTGGAAGGTAGTTTTCATGTTCAATACAAGTCATTTCATAGGTCATCAAAGACCTGATAAGTTCTTCAATCGAAAAATGGTTCAAGTCCTTTGATTCTTGTATTGTCATTACTTTCGAATCTTAATTTTTAGAAAGAGATCATAAAACTTTATTAACAAGTTCAAGAATAAAAAAACTATTACCAAGTGCTTTTAAACCATTGATGACATCCATAAAATGGGTGTACATGTCTCCAATGATTTTGCTTGGTTTTATATAAAACAATTCAAAATCACACATCAAAAGATCTATCTTAGAATCTTTTACTCTACTAGTGCCTTCGTGTGTGGTTTTAAGAGTGTGCCAAATATCGAAATCAGTTTCACAAATAGACACTCGATTGAACTCATTTTTATCTAAAGCGTAAAACAAGGCATTCATAGCCTTAGCATTTAAAGATAAAGTCTTCTTCTCCAACTCATTCCAATCATTCATTAGAAGAAGTCCTTTCAAATTTGGTTTCAATAATATTCCATAAATCAAGGTTCAAGGAAAGCAAAAAAACTCTCATCTGAGTTTTCCAATAACTATAGTCCGTCCCATTAAACATAGAAGGACGAACGATATAAAAGCTCCCTTGAAAGTCGAAAAGAGTAATTTTTCTTAGGTGTTAAACCAAACAAGAAAGAATGTAGCTCTGATACCAACTATTAGGATTAAGAACGACACTAAGAGGGGGGGTGAATTAGTGCAACGAAAAAATTATATCGATTTGAAAATCTTCATACGATAAAAACTTATTTCGATGAAAACCATTTGTTTGACTCAAATAAGTTTGCAAGTGAATAGAGAAGAGGGGATTGGATAGTTTGCAATGAAGTAAAGTAGAATGCACTAAAGAGAATAAGTAGTAAAGAAAGAATACATCGAAATTTATAGTGGTTTGATCGTAGTGACCTACATCCACTTTCGATTTTTCCTTCGTTGAGGTCACCGACGTCCACTAAAGGTCTTCCTTCAATAGGCAAAGACCAACTACCTCTTTACAGTACTTTCTCCTTTTTATGAGTTTAGGAGACAACCCTTACAAGTCACTCTTTTACAAGTATTCCCTCATACACCTCCCTTAGGACTAACTCTAAGCACTAGGAGGAGGGAACTCAAAGTTTTGACAGAGTTTTCTCAGTTGTTTCCTCAAGAATTCTTGCTCCTTTCTTGCTGCCCAAGTGAGGTATTTATAAGCCCCAAATGGTTTAAAAAATAGAGCAAAAAATTTAAATTTTTGGGTCTTCCAGGTACAAGCGGTACCACCACTTGCATTGGGCAGTACCACCGCCTACAGCCTGACACTGGGCGATACCACCGCCTATAGCCTAACACTGGGCAATACCACCACCTGACAAACTGTCACTAGGTGATACCACCACCCAGTCTTGTGATACCACCACCTGACAGTCTCGGAGACTGGGTTTTTCAAGTTTTTCAACTCATAGGTGGTTCCATCGCTTGACTCAACTTTTGGGTCACTAAATGGGCCTCTCAATGAGCCCAAATTAGTCTCAATTAAGGCCCAATTGACTCCTAATTGAGTTAGCATTATTACACTAAAAGCTAACTCAATTAGCCTCATAAACTACTTCAATCTTAGACAACTTATTACAAAGCATGAACCTTTTGTCTAGCATGTCATTGGTTCATCCGGCGCTTGTCTAATCTTTCGGCATATCATCCTCTCTTTTGGTATATTACCTAATCAGCTTGTTAAAACCCACAACTTCCGATCTCCTTGGCATAATGTTTGATCCTTCGGCCTGATGCCCGAATTCACGGCATGAAACCTTCTACCTATATGTTAACCAATCTTCCTGCCCAACGTCCAATCTTTTGAAATGTTTACTCCAGCCTAATGTCTAATTTCTCTTGCTTTAATCAATTTGTCTCTCTTTAATCGAAGCTAGTCCTGCGTCACTCAAAATACAGATTAGACCATAAACTCATCAATTGATTTCTGTTGAATCTCGGATTTTGATGATGAAACTAATTGATTGTGTTTAGATGTTTAGCTGCATTTTGAGTGATATAGGTCTACTCGATCAGGATTAGACAGTTGACGAAGGAGGAATTGACATTGTCGTCGCCGGAGATCACGTCAGGATATTGGATGGCAAAAGGCTTCGGACGTCGGGCATCGGGCCAAGGAGAGTGGAATTGCACCAAGGATATTAGGGTTACGGAGGTCAACCACTGATTGGGCAACAAGCCGCAAGAGAGGACGATGCGCTGAAGAATCGGACGAAGCGCCAACCAATGACATGTCGAGCAACAGAATGTCAATTCACATTGTAATAATTGTCTAGATCGGAGTAGAGTTTTGGCTTGTGTGTGTAGGATTAACTACGATAATGATGAAGACATGAAGCGAAACAAAGTGCCGGAGTTAAGCATGAAGGATTCGTTGGGAGTTCGAGAGTTCGACGGAAGTCCGAAGGTTC
>LVTN01001882.1:3113-13171 GCA_001649415.1 Musa itinerans | reverse complement strand
GGTAATTGGATGTAGATCCAATACCCACTATGGAAGGATCCATTAGGGTTTGACATGGGACCTCTATAAATATGAGGGATTCAGAGCCTTATAGGCTAGAGCCTTTGCTTGCCTCTCCTATTCTCCTCCCCCTCTCCACCTCAAAGCAGGCTTGGAGTTTTGAGGAGCATCGTCGCATCCCTACTATGTGGATCACCGCTAGAGAGGAGGACGCTTGACCTCCTTCACCCTCTCCTAAAGATCTACTAGGAAATTGACATATACGATCTCCCTAGGTAACATAATCTTCTCTATATGCAGTTTTAAGTTTCGTGAATTTTGCACACCAATCTTTGCACGACGACGAACATCTCTTTGGGAATAGGGGATTTTGTTTTCTTGTTCTTCCGCTGCGCATGTGATGTCGCCCCCAAGATTTCCCAACAGAGAGTACCTTATGAAGATGCAAGGCTTAGATCTTAGTTTTAACTTATGTGAAGCATAGGGGCATAGCTAGGGATAACATAAACAGTCAAATACTTTGAGCTTTTGAATGTCCGAAATTTTATGAAATAATTTTTCAAATAGTGATTAATGTTGTAGGACTAGAGTGAGCATGTAATTAATGAGATAGATAGCAGTTTAAAATACTGCTGACCAAAAGATTGGTGGCTTGGAGGTTTAGAGGCTTGGTATAAAAGGGTGAGATAAATTTCACTATATGTCAATGTTTTCATTCGGGAAAGGTAATTATTTGAGGAGTATGTGGTTGTGACTTGAAATGTTATATACCACAAGATGAGAGGTAGGTTTTTAGGGCTTGATATTTACCTCCTCCATCAAAGTTGACTATTTTAATGGTAGACTAGAAGTTCTCGACTAATTTTCTAAAGTAAAGATTGGAAAGACTTAATATTTATGTTTGAGAGGGTATAACCATGTATACTTAGTAAAGTAATCTATAAAGATGACATAAAATCTGAAATTGTCAAAAGAAGTGGTTGGGGTAGGGCCCTAGATATCGATGTAGATAATTTCAAATGGTTTGGAACAAGATATGAAAGATGTTCTAAAATGTATTCGATGACTTTTATTACTAAAACAAGTATCACAATAACTTATAATTCTACTCGATTTGAGAATTAGAGGAGAGTAACCAGAAAATAGTTGTTGTTGAATAGAGGTTGATAGGTGACTAAGGTGATGATGCCACACATTGATTGGAGCAGCAATTGAGATAAGAGCAGTTGGATGTGTGATTTGTAAAGTTGATGACTAGTCATAGATGTTGTTTTTATTTTAACCCCAGACTAAGGTTGCTCCCGTGCTCAAATCCTTAATAAGAAATGAGTTAAGGAAAAACTCGATAGAGGTGTTATTGTATTTGCAAAATTGAGAAATAGAAATAAGGTTCCTGTTAGTGTAAGACATACACAAAACATCATTAAGTGTAAAGGTGTTGGTGTTTGAATGAAGTGGTATAAAACGAGTGTGAGTAATAGAAATTTTATTACCATCATGTTATGATCCTTTTATTTTTTAAGCTTTTGAATAATATTTATTGAGTCTGTTTAGTTCAGTTAGAGTCGGGTAGAGGTTTATTTAATATTTATTTATTACTAAGAGTTAAGTCCTGATGGACTCTAGGTGGAACTCTATAAATAGTTATATAATTATTTTTTTTAATAAAAAATAAAATATTATTCTATCTTTAGACTAACCCTAGGAGGCCGATCCCCTCAAAGTGATCATCCTTAAAACCCTAAAATTTTATCAATTAGTATTAGAGCAGTGATCCTCAGCATTCTTGCTACAATTATCATCTAAAAAACAAAAAGAAAGGCCACAGCCACGCACGAAGAACCCCTGCTTCCCCTCTTCACCGCCACCGTTGCTGGTCGAAAGGGCCCCTACTTCCCCAGCTTCCAGCCAGCCCCACTGTCGTCGCCACTCTCCGACCAGCGACTACCACCACCGCTATTTCCGAGCCAGCACTCCACCCCCCTATTGCGCTGCAGCCGCTCATGCCCCATCCTGCTCGAGCAAGAAAGGGCGCCTCATCCCACCTTCCACCGCAGTCATCTTCCGAGCCTTCACTGGAGACGATGTTGCCAGCGTCCCGTCCCGCCGCAGCCCCGCTTCCTGGCCAGAGTCCACCGTCGCCCGTCGCCTCCCACCCAAGCCACCACCACTGCTAGGAGACGATGTTGCCAGTGTCCCATCCCATCATAGCCCCACTTCCGGGCCAGAGTCCACCGCCACTCGTCGCCTCCCGCCTGAGCCACCACCACTGCCAGCCTTCTCCTCAATTGCTCGTAATCCTTCAGCATCGCCAGCGACTCCTTCTGTGGTGTAATAGAAACAGAGCACCCTTGTTTCCCCTCTCAATCATCGCAACTTCTTGGCCAGCGATGATTGTTGCCTGCCTCCTAGCCGCGACCCTCGCTGCCACCTTCTCCACCGTCGTCTGCCTCCCCTTGGGTCACAGCCGTAGCCGCTCGACCTTCCCTCCTCGCGACGACCGAAATAGGGCAACCTTGCATCTTTTGTCATAGCCACCGATCACCACAGTTTCCTAGCCAACAACCATCGCCGTCGCTACTCCCCGCTAACGATCAACCCCCTCGTTCCGCCGCAATTGCCCTCGAACAATGCACATAGCAACCGTAGCAAGTCCTTGCACTACCCTGCCTCAACCCTAGCAACGCACGCACCACCGATTCCAGTTCTCAACCCTGGCTGCTTCAACATTGCCACCCCCCTACCGCTACTCCCAGCCAGCAACCAACCCCCCTCGCTTCGCCGCAGCCGCCCCCCAACAACGCACGAAGCAACTGCAGCAAGTCCTTACGCCGCCCTGCCTCAACCCCCATAGTGCACGCACCACCGATTCCTCTTCTCAACCCCAGCCGCTTTAACGCTGCCTCCCCCTTGCTCAGCATCTTCTGCTGCAGCCACAGGTTGCCATCACCGCAACCTCAACCCGGCTGCTGGATGATTGCTCCCTTTGGTCGTAGTAGTTGCAGCCACACCAACGTTGTCGCCTTCTAACCCTCAGCGCTCTCACCCCACGTAGTGATAAAAATAGGACAGTAACTCTTCCTCCTTGTAATGACCGCAACATTGCCCTCGTCGTCTGCTTCCTCAACAGCTTCACATCGATAGTACTGATGCCCTTGACCTAACATCAAAAACCAGAACTAGGGATTACAGATTTGGATTACAGATTTGTAATCTTATCAATGGCTACCGATAACTCAATGAAAGCACAAATGGAAGTACTGGAAATCAGAATTTAGAACCAACAGCAAGAAACACTTATTGATTTCAAAAAGAACCTACTAGAGAGCCTCAACAAAATTTAACAAGATGGGAGCTCAAGTTCTACATTAAACGGATCTGGATATACAGGAAAAGGGCCCCGAGATTGTGACATAAACTACTCACGCATTAAGGTAGAATTTTCGAGATGGGAAGATGGGGATCCGATGAGTTGGATTTTTAGGGTAGAAATTTTTTTTTGCTTTGATAGAACCCTAGAAGAATCTAAGATAGAAATAGCCTCGATCCAGCTAGACAAAGATGCATTCCAGTGGTATGATTAGTATAAAACTTGCCACGGAGTTCCTTCTGTTATGAACGAGTTAGCACTAAGAGGGGGGGGTGAATTAGTGCAAGGGATAAAAATATCGGTTTTGGAAAATCTTCATTCATTGAAAATCGATCTCGAAAGATGTTAACTTGAAAGCGTATGTGAGCATAGTGAGAGTAAGAAATCAGTTTTCAATGTAAAGAAGATTGCAGTAAAGGTAAATAGCAAAACAGAAATGTAAACCGATTTATAGTGGTTCGATTATCGTGACCTACATCCACTCCACCGATTCCTCTTCCGTCGAGGCCACTGGCATCCATTAACGATCTTCCTTCAATTGGCGAAGATCAACTACCCTTACAACTTGATTCTCCTTTTAACAAGTTTAGTAGAGAATCTTTACACCCCCATTTACTCCCTAAATAGAATTCTAAACACTTAGACTAGAGGAGAAGAACTCTCAAGATTACAATAGTGTTTTTCCCAATTTGTGTACTCAGTTGTTGTATCTTTTATTTGGGGATGAGAGGGGTATTAATAGGCCTCAAGTGGATTCAAACTTGGAGCCTAAAAATATCTCATCCCCGATTTTCGGGGTCCTAGCGGTACCACCGCCTGCAGCACTGACACTAGGTGGTACCACCGCTTGGAAGACTATGTCTGGGTAGTACCACCACTTGACACTACCATTGGGCGGTACAACCGTCCAGTCTAGCGATACCACCGCTTGACACAGTCTCGAATACTATGTCACAATGGTGCCACCTGTTGGGTCATTGTTTGGGCCTTTCACTTGGCCCAATATAGCCCAAACTTGGGCTCAATTGACCCCTAATTGAGTTGGCCCAATTCTAACCTAATTATGTGCTAACTATAAATTTTAAGACATTTATTAAGCTAAATAAGTCTATAAGTCTAGGTTTCTTCCGATGATCTTCCAACGAACTTTTGACGATCTATCGATAATGTTTCAGCGGACTCCCAATAAGCTCCTAGACTTCACGACAATCTTCTTGGCAAGTTTCAATAAGCTTCTTTGGTAAGCTCTTGGACTTCTTGATTAATTCTGGTATAACTTTCGACAAACGTTGGGACTTCCGACAAACTCTCGAACTCTCAACGAAATCTCGTTCTTGACTTTGAGACTTCATTTTGTTTTATGCCTTGATCACTATTGTAGTTAATCCTACACACTTAAAACCTACTCCAATCTAGATAATTATTACAAAGCTTAAATTAAATTTTTCCGACATGTCATTGGTTCATCGACGCTTCGTCCGATTCTTTGACGCATCGTCCTCTCTTGCGGCTTATTGCCCAATCGGCCAATTGACCTCCGCAATTCTAATTTCCTTAGCATAAT
The DNA here is from genome assembly GCA_001649415.1 of Musa itinerans. Classification (NCBI taxonomy): domain Eukaryota; kingdom Viridiplantae; phylum Streptophyta; class Magnoliopsida; order Zingiberales; family Musaceae; genus Musa; species Musa itinerans. The sequence continues at coordinate 8,237 of LVTN01001882.1, read as the reverse complement.
TTTCGCTCTTCTTGGCCTAATGCCCAAACCCATGGCCCAAAGCCTTCTGTCTATATGTCGACTGATCCTTCAGCTCGATGTCCAATCTTCTGACATGTTTTTCTCCGACCTAACATGATTCTTCCTGCTTCAATTGTCTCTCTCTGATTAAAGCTTCCTGCGTCACTCAAAACATAGATCAAATCATAAACACTATCAGTTGGTTTCAACATCAAAATCTAAGATTCAACGATCTCTCCATTTTTAATGATGATAACCAATTTATGACGGAGTTAACCTTAACTCTCCCGATCAATATATCATATTGATAGAACTCTTGAATTCAAATTGAATTCAAGTCAAAGAAAATTTAATTATTAATATTTGTAATACGTCATCATAAAATCATACATAATCAAATTTATAATACATCATTCCATACATGATCATTATCATAACTTCTCCGGCTTTGTCATCAACAAAAAGGAGAAGTGCATTTAGCAAGTTTCAAATCATTGCATTATAAATATAATCTCAAGTTTTATCATCATGCAAGCAAGTAATTTTCTTTCTTCTCTTTTAAGAAGTGTAATTTTTTGCTTCCTTGGCAAAGCATAAGCTAGCAAATTTTATATCATTTTATGTACAAGCTAGCAATAATTTTGAGTTTTGCAAGTTTGTAAAGTTTACTAGATTATCATGTTTTGCTTCTTGAGATAGGCAAGATAGCACTTCTGCTTCTCTTGATATTGCAAGCTAGCAATTCTTGGTGATGTTCAAGATAGCAAGTTCTACATAATATTAAAACATGTAAGCTAGCAAATTTATTTCATTTTATAGTATGCAAGCTATCAAATTTTACACAAATGAAAGTTAGCAAAATTTTACATCTTTTGAGATATGCAAGATAGACTATTTTTGTATCTTCTTGAAATATGTAATTTAGTAAACATTACTTCTCTTGATATTTGCAAGATAGCATTTCTTACTTTTCTTTTGAGATGAGTAACCTAGCAAGTTTGCTTCTTTTGCAATGTGCAAGTTTCCAAATTTTGCATCTTGAGCTCGCAATTTTTCTCCCCCTTTGTCATTGTCAAAAAGAATGGAAGAATACAATGTTGTAATTCTTTTCCCTTTACATCAATTTTTAAATCATAACAAAGTTAAAGTATCAATCTTTTTTCAATATGGTTGTGCATCATTATAGTTTAAAATTAAAACATACATAATTTTAAAACCTTTCATTTCATTCTTACTTCATACATCATACATGATACTCAAGCATTCATGATACATCATTTTGGGCATAACATTCATGATACTAAGATATTAAATTTTTTAAGCATTTATCTCTTCATGCATGTTACTACCAAACATTTATCATTTATTTTCTCCCCCTTAGTCATAGGCAAAAAGAGGAAAATAGCACAAAAGTGTAATTATTCAAGTTATCACACGGAAAATATCAAGAAAATTTTGGTTATGAGATATACTTCATTAATTCAAGGAATTAAAAAAATCATATCATGAAGGATAGGATCATGTGAATATCAAAAGGCATTATTCATAGAGTAAATCTCCTCTTAAATAAAATACCAAGAAAAAAATTGTAAGAGTACAAAGAAGAGATCTTGATTTTTAAAAAAATCTCAAAAAATCAAGATAAAGCTCATTCAAATTCAAATCATCAAATCAAAATCATTTTTAAGAGATTCATAAAAAAAAATAGATAGATTCATTAATCTCTCCTTTTTAAAAAATCGATAAAGTAGAGAAATTTTCAAAGAGAAGGCTTTTCTCTTTTTAGTGATTCAATTCATATGATTGATTTCATATAAACATGCCCAAATTTTTATGCCAAATAAAAATAAGCATCAACGTTTAAAACGAAAAAAAACTTTCATTACGGCAAAGATCGATAATCCATAAATCACAAAAATCATCATGCATAATTTTGAAAAATAAACTCATTAAGCATGATATCAAACCTCTTAGCATTTTTATTAAAACATCAAGCATGGTTTCATTGAACATAAGACATCTTCAATCAAAATCAAAAAGCAATACGGAAATCAACATGATACACATTATTGCTTCTTAAACATAAGATTAATCTTACTAGGTGTACAAGCATCATTTTGTTGTATTTTTATTTTTTTTATTTTTATTTACTAACTAATTTAAAAATAACTCATGAAAAGCATCATGTAATTTCGAAATAAACTAAGGAGATTTTGATTACCTTGTCGTCGAAAGCCATTAAGGCGTACTTTTCCACCTTGCCTTTGTTGGTTTGCTCCTCATCTTCGGATGAGCTCAATTCGTCCCATAGTGCTTTCTTCTTCTTGCGTTCATAGCAAGTGGTTGCATTCTTTTTAAGTTCATTTTTGTTCTTTGATTCTTGTTTTAAGAATTTTTTAAGATTTATAGTGAGAAGTTCAAGTTCATCATCACTTGAGCTTTCGCTTGAGTGGTCTTCTTTTGTTCTAAGTGCAAAATCCTTCCTGTTCTTTGGAAGATTGTTCTCGAGTTCATCATGTTCAATATGTGCCATAAAACTCATCTCATAGGTCATTAAAGACCCAATAAATTCTTCGAGTGGAAAATAGTTCAAATTCTTTAATTCTTGTATTGCCATTATTTTCGAATCCCAATTTTTAGAAAGTGATCATAAAACTTTATTAACAAGTTCAAAATTTAAAAAACATTTTTCAAGTACTTTTAAACCATTGACGACATTCATAAAACGGGTGTACATGTCAATAATGCTTTCGCTCGGCTTCATTCGAAATAGTTCAAATTCAAGCATTAAAAGATTGACTTTAGACTCTTTAACTCTATTCATGCCTTCGTGTGTGATTTCAAAAATATGTTAAATATTGAAAACTATTTCACAAATAGAAACCCGATTGAAAACCAGTAGTGGTTGCATTCATAGCTCTAGCATTTAAAGAAAAAGTTTTCTTCTCCAAATCATTCCATTCGTTCATTGGAGTAAAGGACTTTTGAAAACCACTTTTGACAATATTCCATAAATTCAAATCTATAGAAAGAAAGAAAACTCTCGTTCGAGTTTTCCAATAAGTGTAGTCCGTCCCATTGAATATGGGAGGACTAATAAGAGAATGACCCTCTTGAAAGTAAAAAATAGTCATTTCTCTTGGGTGTTAATGTTAGGATCAAGAGCGCACTAAGAGGGGGGGTGAATTAGTGCAGCGGAAAACTTTCAACGTTTAAAAACTTATTTCGATTAAAACCGATTCCGCAAGAATGGTTTTAACTCAATCCTTTTCGGAAGAACTTTGAACTTGAAACCTTTTGTGAAAGAGCAAGAGAAGATTAGGGTGATTTGCAGCAAGGTAAATCACACAAGTGAAAAACGTCGGTTTCGTAAAGCCTTTGTACAAGTAAAATCGATCTCAGAAGATTTTTACGTTAAAGCATATGTAAACGTGATTAAAGCAGAGTAAGGAGGAGAGACAGTTTGCTATAAAGAAAAGATACTCAAAGTAAATGCAAACCGAGATTTTAGAGTGGTTCGGTCAACGTGACCTACATCCACAATCGGCTTCCTCCTCCGACGAAGTCACTAGCGTCCATTAGAGGCCTTCCTTCAATAGGCGAAGGCCAACCACCCTTTTACAGCTTTTCTCCTTTTGCCAGGCTTAGGAGACAACCCTTACAAGTTTCACTCCTCTCTTGAAAGATCTCAACACTTAGAAAGAAAAGATGAGAACTCTAGCTTTTACAACACTATAAAGCCTCAATGACTCAAGATTATATCAAGGTTTCGGTGCCCTTTCATGCAGAAAATAGTGGGGTTTATATAGACCCCAATGAGTTCAAAAATAGAGCCTAAAAGTGTCCACTCCCAGATTTCCGGGGTCCTGGCGGTACCACCGCCATTACCGGGCGGTACTACCTCCTGACAAAGCTCGGAGATCGAGCTTTAGTGGTACCACCTCCCATTCTGGGTGGTATGACTGCCTAACAGAGCTCAAAGACCGAGCTCTAGCGGTACCACCGCCCAGATTTCCTGGGAGACCGAGTCTCCCAAGCGGTGCCACCATCGGCCAGGATTTCAGGGGTCGAATGGGCTGATCCATTCGGCCCAATTTGGGTCTGTTAAGGGCCCAGTTGGCCCCTAATTAAGTTAGTGGGATTACCTCCCAATCCTAACTTAATCTATACTCTAACTACGATAATTACGACATGATTACTATAATTTTGTGTTCTGGTGCGTCAATCGTTCTTCCGGCGAGCTTCCGACGAACATCCGACGAACTCTCGGTGATACTCCGGCGGACTCCTGGCAAGCTCCTGGGCTTTGCGATGATCTTCTTGGTGAGTTCTGATGAGCTTCTATGGCCAGCTCCTGGACTTCTCGGATGGTTCCCGCAGAACTTTCGACGAACGTCCGGACTTCCGACGAACTCTCGTACTCTCAACGTGATCTTTATCTTGACTCCGGCATAACACCTGTTGCATGCCTTACTGCCATCGTAGTTAATCCTGCACACTTTTCTCAACTTATAGATTAGATCAACAAATGACAATTGATTTCATCATCAAAATCTGAGATTCAACAATCTCCCCCTTTTTAATGATGACATGCAATTGATGACGGAGTTAACCTTAACTCCCCCTATCTATATGCCATACTTGAGAAAAGTCATTCTTGAATTCAAAGCCTTTGAATTTAAGAGACATATTGATAAGTTAAGTTCATTTAAACTTTATCAACACACCCATCATGATTCCTATCATGATGTAACTTTCTGAAAATGATGTCAAGGAATGACATCCATTTTCAAGTCTTATATTTTAAATTTGAAAGATAACAATCATAGCAATTCATTCTATGATAAAATATCAATTTGTAATAATTCAAATTAAGCTCTAGATATCTTATCATAATGCAAATATTTGAAGTATAAAATTGCATACATTTATCATCAATTTACCACATATTTCTCTCCCTTTGTCATCAACAAAAAGGAGAGCGATTCAACAATATATACAAGTGTAGTAAAAATTCATGTCACAAAAAAAAATCATACCAATTATTTTTAAAGCATTCATGACATGGTTTCATTCAAAAGTTCTCACATTAAAGAGATAGCTTTCATTACTTCTTCCCTTTTA
>LVTN01001881.1:26965-41206 GCA_001649415.1 Musa itinerans | reverse complement strand
AACTCCTAATAGGACTCCTACTCAAGACTCCTACTCAATTAAGACTCCTACTTCAAGACTTATAATAGGACTCCTACTCAAGACTCCTATTCCTTTACAACTCCCAATTCTTCTCTAAGAAATAACCTCCAAAACCTAGCCGGCCTCTTCACCTCCTTAATAGGGGTCGGCTTAGGTAGGTTTTACATGAATGCCCCTCTCAATTAGGACTCTCCTAGCTAGAGTCCTAATACTCTAGTGGTACCACCGCTTAATAGCATTAACTACCGGTGGTACCACCACCCAGTCTAAGCAGTACCACCGCCCAAAGCACCTAGGAGACTGAGTCCCATGTGGTGCCACTGCTAGTTGTGACTTCAGGTGTTGAATGGGCTGTTCAACTAGCCCAATTCAGCCCTATTAAGGGCCTAGTTAGCCCCTGACTGAGCTAGTGGGATTACCTCTCAATCCTAACTCAACTTAAGGCCTAATTATGATAATTAAGACATTTAAATAAGCAAACTTTGTCCGGTATGTCGATTGTTCTCTCAGCGATCTTCTAGTGAACTTCCGGTGAACTCCTAATGAACTCTCAGCGAACTCCCGATAAACACTCGGTGAACTTCTAACAAACTCTCAACGAGCTCCCGATGAACTCTCAGCGAGCATCCAGCAAACTTCTGGCACATTGTTTGAATCTTCGACATATCATCCGATCTTTGACTCTAGCCCAACATCTGCTTTATGCCTTACTGCTATCGTAGTTAATCCTACACACTTATCTCAACATATAGATTAGATCAAACAATTTACTAATTGACTTCATCATCAAAATCCGAGATTCAACAATCTCCCCCTTTTCGATGATGATAATCAATTGATGACGGAGTTAATCTTAACTTCCCCTATCTATATGCCATACTTGAGAAATGATACTCTTGAATTCATGCATCAAACGGATAAGTCATATTTATTTTAAACTTATCAACATGCATATCATGATACCTATCATGATTTACCGATTTCAAAATACGATACCACGTATTTATCAATAAAAATGAACATCCATTTTCAAGTTCAATATAAAAAGATAATAAACAATCATCATTTTACGTATGATAGAAATTTCAAATATGAAATTTAGCAAGATTCAAGTTTCAATAAAAATGACGATTCATCAATCCGAGGTATGATTCCAATACGAAATAAAGCATGGTAATTTCGATAATTCATCATAATGATAGACAATTATCATTTTGATATAAAATTAAGCTTGATACTAGGAATAAAACATTTACAAGTAATCATGCCACATTTCGATATGTTTCAAGCAAACATTTTGATATTTTTCAAGTATTTGTGATGTATTTGACGATACCAATCATATTTCAAGCACTCACAAGACATTCAAGCATTTACGATACAATTATTTCAAATATTCAAAATGTCAAGTTGTCATCAATTTGCCACATTTCTCCCCCTTTGTAATCAACAAAAAGGAGAATAATTCGACAATGCAAGTTTCACACCAATTTATCCAAGCCATAAATGAAGGTAAGCAAAAACTTTGCATGATAACTTCTTTTGGATAAGCTAACATTTTTACTTTGGATGCGCATAGACTTTTTTTTTTTTGTTCTTCTTTAGATGTTCTTCCTTTATCATAAAAATAAGAAGAAGAGGAAGAAAGGTAAGGAAAGAATTCATTAAGAACCAAATTTATGAAATGATTTGAACCAAGTCAAATTCAAAACAATAAATGGGCTTCATTAAATCATGCTTCAATTTTTTAACAAAGAGAAAGGATTCATGAAAAGGATTAAGATATCCATATGAAATCAAATCACCATTCTTGCAAGTGATCATCTCAAACTAAAAATTCATAAAAATTCTTCTTTCATGAGAAGAGTTAGGAAGAATTCATGGGAAGGGAGCATCATAAGAAAAAGAAATCCACGAATAAGACTTCAAAACCATTTTTAACAAAAAATTCACAAGAGTGAAATCCGTGAAAGCTCCATACATTAAGAGGAATATAGTCCAGAAAAGAAATACAACAAGCTCATGCATTCGGACAATTTAACATCTCTAACTCTCTTCTAATAAAGTCAAATTATTCTTCATTTAAAGGTTTTGTAAAGATATCGGCTAATTAATATTTCGTATCAATAAACTCTAAAGATATGTCTTGGTTATTAACATGATCTCTTATGAAATGCTACCTAATATCAATATGTTTAGTTCTAGAGTGTTGAATAGGATTTTTTGTTAAACATATTGCACTTGTGTTATCACATTTTATGGGAATGTTCCTAAGATAAATTCTATAATCTTCCAATGTATTTTTCATCCATAGAACTTGTGCACAACTTGCACTAGCCACTATGTATTCAGTCTCGGTTGTAGATAGTGCAACCGAGTTTTATTTCATAGAGGACCAAAAGACAAGTGTATTACCTAAGAATTGACATGTTCTGGATGTGTTTTTTTTGTCTATTCTACATGCAGCAAAATTCGCATCAGCATAAGCAATTAATTCAAAGTTTTTGGATTTTGGATACCATAATCCTATATTACTAGTTCTTTTAAGATATCTAAGAATTCTTTTAACTACTTTAAGATAAGATAGCTTATGATTAGATTGAAACCTAGCACAAAGTCCTTCGGTAAACTTGATGTCTGATCTAGTTATAGTGAGGTATAGTAAACTACCTATCATACCCCTATAAGCTTTTTGATCAAAGCTTTCTCCACTTTCATCAATGCCTTACTTAGTGGAGGTACTCATAGGAGTATTGATAGCCTTTGAACTATCTATAATAAACCGTTTTAGCAAGTCTAATGCATATTTTGTTTGACTAAAAAAAATACCTTCAATAAGTTGTTTGATTTGTAAGCCTAAAAAGAAGGTTAGTTCACCCATTAAACTCATTTCAAACTCTAAGCTTATACTCTTGGCAAACGATTCGCATAAAGATTCATTTGTAGAACCAAAAATAATATCATCAACATAAATTTGAATAATAAGAAAGTTATTTTCAAAAATTTTGATAAACAATGTAGTATCTAACTTGCCTTTAGAGAAATTATTTTGGATAAGAAAAGAGCTAAGTCTCTCATACCAAGCCCTTAGGGCTTGTTTTAATCTATAGAGAGCTTTAGTCAATTTAAACACATTATTAGGAAAATTATCATTCTCAAAACCAGGAGGTTGTTCAATATAAACTTCTTCGGAAATAAAGTCATTAAGAAAAGTACTTTTAATATCCATTTGAAATAATTTAAAATTATTACTACTAGCATAGGCAAAGAGCATCCTTGAGGCTTCTAATCGTGCCACAAGAGCGAAGGTTTCTTCATAATTGATACCTTCTTCTTGGTTGAAACCCTTGGCCACTAATCGAGCCTTGTTTCTAACCATGAAACCAAATTCATCTTGCTTGTTTCTAAAGACCCATTTAGTACAAATAACTAAATGGTCATTTGGCCTCGGAATAAGCTTCAACACCTCATTTATCTCAAATTGGTTCAACTCTTCTTGTATTACAATAACCATTGAATCATTTTTTAAGGCATAATCAATGTAATTAGGTTCAATTTGAAAAAGTAAAGCAGCGTTGGCATAAAAAATTTTAAGAGAAGAACGAGTTTAAACCCCTTTTGATGTGTCCTATGATTAGCTCCATAGGATGAGCATCTAAATACTTCCATTCCTTAGGTAATGATTTTTCGGAAGAAGATGTATCCAAGTTGTTAATTGGAGGAGAGGGTTCATTTAAATTCAAATCAACAAAATTAAGATCATCATCAAACTCATTTTTCTTTATTTCGGAAACTTCATTAAAGACAACATGAATAGATTCTTCTATAGCCAAAGTTCTTTTGTTAAAGATACAAAAGACTTTAGAAATAGAAGAATAGCCAAGAAAAATCCCTCTATCGGATTTGGCATCAAACTTTCCTAAGGCATCTTTTTCGTTCAAGATAAAACATTTACAACCGAAAACTTTAAAATATGAAACATTGGGTTTTTTTTGTTATTCCATAATTCATAAGGAGTTTTGGAAAGTAATGGTCTTACTAGAACCATATTCATAACATAGCGTGTCATATTAATGGCTTTAGCCCAAAAATATTTGGGTAAGCTATGTTCGTATAACATGGTTCTTACCATTTCTTGTAAATTTTTATTTTTTCTTTCTACTACTCCATTTTGTTGAGGAATTCTCGGAGTAGAAAAATTATGGTTGTATCCATTAGATTCACAAAAATTTTGAAAATCATGATTTTGAAATTTCCTACTGTGATCACTTTGAATTGATGAAATCATAAAGCTTTTTCCATTTTGAACAAGTTTACAAAACTTTGAAAAATACCTAAAGCAATCACTTTTGTGTGCCAAGAAGTATGTTCAAGTGTATCTACTATAATCATCCACAATTACAAAGGTGTATTTGCTACCTCCTAGGCTTGATGTATCAATTGGTTCAAACAAATCTATATGGATCAATTGCAATGGTCTAGAGGTGCTTCTTTGATTCTTTGGTTTGAAACTACCTTTTATTTGTTTTCCTAGTTGACATGCATCACACACATTATTTTTAACAAACTTAATGTTAGAAATACCTCTTATAGGTTCTTTGGATGAGATTTGAGTGATTAGTTTCATGCTAGCATGACTTAATCTCCTATACCAAAGTCAAGCATCGTCATTCAAAATTGAAAAACATATTTTATTACAAAGATCATCAATGTTGATAGCATATATATTATTTTGTTTTAGGAAAATCATAGATGTGTTTTTATATGGTTTTTCAATAATGCAAGCATTAGATTCAAATCTAATAATGTATCCTTTATCACAGAATTGACTAATGCTCAAAATATTATGCTTTAAGCCATCAACTAACAACACATTTTCAATCAAAAAGTTGGATTTGTTACCTATGGTTCCTTTGCCAATGATTTTACCCTTGTTGTTGTCACCGGAGGTGACATACCCTTCGTCTAAGCTAGTGAGCTTAGAGAATTGAGATGGATCTCCAATCATGTGCCTTGAACATTCTCTATCAAGGTACCATCTCTTGCTCCTAGCTTGTGATGGTAAACATTTCTACAAAAAAGGATGATTTTTAGGTACCCATTTGACCTTAGGTGCCTCAAAAATTTATCTACTTAACTTATTATTTTGTATAGAGCTTTTTATGGTTCCTTTAGGAATCCAAATTAATTTTTGTGGACTATATCTTTTAAATGGATATTTATAAGCAACATGTCCAAATCTACAACAAAAGTTACATTTGTTTTGGGGTGAAACATGCAAAGTTGGGCCTTTAACAACGATGGTTGGATTTTTATGAGTGTTACTCACAAAGTCGATTCTATCTCTTCTATGAACATGATTCTTACTTGCAAGAATCATGTTTAGGGATTTGCTACCTATTTCAAATTTTTTTAAAGTTTTATGTAGTTACAAATTCTACTTTTTAAGCGTTTCTAATTCATCACATTTTATGCAAGGAGCTAAAATATCGTCAAGCTCAACTTTTAATCTATCAAAATCACTAACAAGAGAAGCATGCTTCTTTTTTAATAGTTTATATTTTTTATTATCTAATTTATATTTATTAAATAAATCATGAAAAGCACTTAGTAATTCATCAAAAGATAAATTTGCATCTAATGAATTGCTTACCTCATCTCCGATAGCCATTAATGCGTAGTGAGCAACTTGCTCTTTGTTGGTTGGCTCATCTTCTTCGGATATACTTTAGTCGTCCTAAGTTGCTTTTAGCACCTTCTTCTTTTTTGGTTGCTTCTTCTTTGCTTGAGAACATTCACTTTTGAAGTACCCTGACTTCTTGCATTCGTAGTAAATGATTTGGTCCTTTTTTATTTCATTTTTGTTTTTAGTTTTGCTTCTTTTTATGAATTTTCTTGTTATAAGTGCTAAGTCATCATCATCATCATCATCGTTGAGTTTTCTTTCAAGTGGTCTTCTTAAATTCTAAATGCCAAATCCTTCATGTTCTTTGGAAGGTTGTTCTCATGTTTTTCATGTGCATTGCATGATATTTCATAGGTCAACAAGGATCCGACAAGTTCTTCGAGTGGAAAGTCTTCAAATCCTTTGCTTCTTGAATAGTAGTTACTTTAGGATCCTAACTCTTTGGAAGGGATCTTAGTATCTTGTTAACAAGTTCAATATTAGAAAAACTTTTACCATGGGCTTTTAGACCATTGACGACATACGTAAACCGGAAGTACATATCTCCAATGGTCCCACTTGATTTCATGCGGAACAATTTATAATTATAAACCAAAAGATTGATTTTTGACTCCTTAACCATACTTATCCCTTCGTGTGTGATTTCAAGTGTATGCCAAATGTTATAAGTCATTTCACAAATAAAAACTCTATTGAAAGCACAAAACAAAGCATTCAAAGCTTTGGCATTCAAAGAGAAAGTCATCTTCTTCTAGTCATTCCATTCGCTCATTGGAAGAGAAGACTTTTGAAATTTGTTATCAATGATATTCCGTAACTTGAAATCTATAGAAATTAAGAAGATCTTCATCCTAGTTTTCTAATATATGTAATCCGTCTTATTGAACATGGGAGGACGAGTGATAGAATGACCCTCTTAATTACCGGCAAATGCCAACTTTCTTGGGTTTTAAACCAAATCGAGAGTAACTCGAGTTCTGATACTAATTGTTAGAATTGAGTCGGCACTAAGAGGGGGGGTGAATTAGTGTAGCAGATTAAAACATTGGTTTAAAGATCTTCGTACATTAAAAAATCGATCTCGGAAGATAGCTTGAAAGCATGTTTGTTCGTAAGGGTAGTGAAAGCCAAGTAAGGAGAAAGTAATGTTAGGATCAAGAGCGGCACTAAGAGGGGGGGTGAAATAGTGCAGCAAAAAATTCTTTAATTTCATAAAATATTCATCTCGATTCAAATCGTTTCGGAAAGATGTTGAACTTAAAGCTTTCGTAAGAATGTAAGGAGAAGCTCAAGGAGGTTCGCAGTAAAGTAAATTGCACAAAGGAAAAGCAAACCAGAATTTAGAGTGGTTTGGTCAATGAGACCTACATCCACTTTCGGATTCCTCCTCCGTCGAGGTCACCGGTATCCACTAATGGCCTTCCTTCAATAGGTGAAGACCAACCACATTTTACAACACTTTCTCCTTTTGTCGGGTTTAGAAGATAACCCTTACAAGCCTTACTTCTCTTTCTTGAATGGTTACAAAGCTAAGAGAGGGAGGACAAAAACTTTAGCACTTTTACACCCCAAAGATTTAAGATTATAATCACACTTAGGTGCCTTTTCATGTAAAAAAGGGTGGGGTATTTATAGGCCTCAATGGCTTCAAAAATGGAGCCAAAAAGTGTCTCATCTTGGATTTTCATAGTATTAGCGGTACCACCGTCATTACTGGGCGGTACCACCACCTAACACTTGACATTGGGCGGTACCACCACCTAGTCTAGGTGGTACCATCGCCTGACAGAGCTTGGAGACCAAATTCTGGTGGTACTACTACCCAGAACTCCTAGGAGACCGAGTCTCCCAAGTGGTGCCACCGCCGGCCATATTTTCAGGTGCTGAATGGGCTGTTCAATCCAGCTTAAATTAGCCTTGTTAAGGGCCCAATTGGCCCCTAACTGAGCTAGTGGGATCACCTCCTAATCCTAACTCAATTTGCAGTTCAAACTACGATTAAGGCAAGCAATTACTCCGGTATGTCGATCTTTCCCTCGGCGATCCTCCGACGAACTTCTTGACGAGTCTTTCGGCATGCTTCCGGCGAACTCCCAACGAACTTTCGACGATCTTCCGATGAACTCTCGGTGATCTCCCGACGAGCTTTCAGTGATGAACTCTCGACGATCATCTGACGAGCTCTCGACGATCTCCCGGTATATCATCCAAATCTTCGACTCCGGCCCATCATCTGCTTTACGCCTTATCGCTATCATAGTTAATCCTACACACTTATCTTAACACATAGATTTGGTCAAATAATTTACTAAATGATTTCATCATCAAAATCTGAGATTCAATAATCTCCCCCTTTTTGATGATGACAACTAATTGGTGAAGGAGTTAACCTTAACTCCCCCTATCTATATGCCATACTTAAGAAAATATAAACTTGAATTCACAACCTTGAATTCAAGCTTTGATTGAAATTAGAAATATTGTGCATCATCATAATTTCAAGTCATCAAGATATTTAAATGCATAAACACTTCATGCATTTATAAAATGTTTCGGCATAGACTTTCATCACTACTTGCATGAGGTAATATCATTAGTGCTTGTAACACACAAAAGTTAAGAATCCGATATTACATCATGTATGATTAAAAATTCTCAATATTCAATAGAGATCATAATCATCATAGAAATTTTCAGCATCAAAGTAAACACGATATTGCATCATTGTATGATAACATACTCATCATCACAACATTGTAGAAATTTTTAGCATCAAAGCACAGAATTTCAGCATCAAAGTAAGCAGCATTTTAAGTTTACAACATCAAGGTAAACAACATAGGATTACAACATCAAAGTAAGCAGAATAAAGGAGAGGGATTTCATCCACTTCTCCCCCTTTGTCATCAGCAAAAGGACACAACTATTCAGGTAGTGACAAGTCAAAATGTCTAAACAAGGTATTGAGTTGTCGATGAATCTGTTGTAACTCAGTCAAAATTTGATCTTGGCATTGTTCGAGTTGATCGTGACGTTGTTCAAATCGATCCATCTGAGTCCCTATGTCGTCCATAGATGAGGGAGGTGCTTACTCTACTAGAGGTGATGCTTCAAAGGGACCAATTGGAGGAGATTGATTACCCCTAAAAATTGGTGTTTCAAGTTCTAGTTCAGGTTGGAGGGGATCAGTCCTTCTAGGCAGTCTAGTCCATATATCATTTCTAAATGTACATCTCAACTATCGAAGTAGGTTTCTATTTATGATACTAAATCTATCTAGTTTTATAACTTCTTTGTCGGGTGGGATAACAATATCATAGGCATGGAGTAGTCTTGTGATTAGGCCACCATATGGAAGCATCATGTCCTTTTTTAATAGTTCAATCATGTTTTGTTGGATTAGGTAACCAAAACAATTGTTATGTCCCTTCATAATCCAATACATGGTACCTAATTCCATTTGGTTTACTTCATCATGATGATATTGTTTTAGGAGAATGATACTTATAAGGATGTGATGAAGTATTTTGGTACTTAAAGGTAGTAAATGTTCACAGCTTTTTGGAAAAATAGTTAAGTTAGGATTACCAAAAATTATTCTTAAGGCATTAGTATAAGTAGTCCCAACTGATTCTTCATCCCATTATCCTCTAAAATAACACCCTCTTTCTTTTACCGCAATTCCTATGATGTTGCAAATTGTGCTATCCGTAATGGGTATATTGTGTCCTAAGAGATAGGTAGATACCCTTTCGTTTTCATCTACTTGTCAATTATTGTAAAATAGCCTAACAAGTCAAGGGTAGATAGGTTCATTCATTTGAATGATTAGGAGAATATCTAGATTAGCAAACCATTAAATATATTTCAAATCACTTAATTCATCTAAATCAACATATTACCCTTATGAACATATCGAGATTCTATGGATGAAAATTTAAGGGCATGTTGATGAGAATCGAAAAGTAGGGAATCATAGTTTTTATTTAATCTCCTCTTACCTTTGTCTTTAGAGGATCTTCTAGAACTCATTGAGACTACAATTACGAGAGCAAATAAGGAGCAAGAATAAGTAATACAAGTAATACAAAGGATAATCAATTTGGTGTAGAGATTACCTTAGTAGTTTTTCCTTCTAGTGATCTTCAAAAGGATGTCGAAGATTGATCCTTGATTTAGTAGGAGATGGGTATTTTGGAGCAGCTAGAGAGAGAGCAAGAGATTTGGAGTGGTTTGGAGAAGTGCATAATGGGTTGGGGTCGGTTCTACCGCCGACCCTAACTTGGTGTTTATAAGGGGCAGGTTGTGGGTGGTGGCACCGCTAGTTAGGCGGTGCTACCTCCTACCACCCGTGACAACTAGTGGTGCTACTACCAGCTGGGCGGTGCCACCGCTTACAGGTAGTGAGCACTACTCACATAGTTGTGTGGTGTTGTCATGGGGTGATTCCAACATGCAAGATTTTTATTGTTGTGAACCACACAACCTTATTTACATCATCATGTAAAATTCACATCATAAGAGAAGAAGATTCGTATTGAAGATTGTACATTCATGATTCATCATATAAAATTTGTACGCAAGCATTATAAAAATTCTTATGAAAAAAAAATGCATATGGCTCATTGCGCACACTATAAGATCATGATTCAAGTGAATGATCAAGAAAGTTCAAAAATGAAAATTAACAAATTCATGCATTCGAACAGTTTAACATCCCTAATTCCCTTCTAATGAAATCAAATTGTTCTTCATTTAAGAGTTTTGTAAAGATATCGGCTAATTGATGTTTCGTATCAATAAACTCTAATATTACATCATGATTATTAACAAGATCTCGTATGAAGTGATGCCTAATGTCAATGTATTTAGTTCTAGAGTGTTGAATAGGATTTTTTGTTAAACATATTGCACTTGTATTATCACATTTTATAGAAATATTCTGAAGAAAAATTTTATAATCTTCTAATGTATTTTTCATCCATACAACTTGTGCACAACATGCACTTGCCACAATGTATTCGGCTTCGGTTGTGGATAGTGTAACCGAATTTTGTTTCTTGGAGGACCAAGAGACAAGTACATGTCCTAAAAATTGTCATATTTCGAATGTGTTTTTTCTATCTATTTGGCACCCAGTAAAATCAGCATCGGCATAACCAAGCAATTCAAATTTTTTTGATTTTGGATACTATAATCCTAATTTAGGAGTTCCTTTTAGGTATCTAAAAATCCTTTTGATAGCTTTTAATTGAGATTGCTTGGGGTTAGATTGAAATCTAGCATAAAGTCCTACACTAAATATGATATCTGGTCTAGTTGTAGTGAGGTATAGCAAACTACCTATCATACCCCTATATGCTTTTTGATCAAAGCTTTCTCCACACCTTCGTCAATGTCTAACTTAGTGGAGGTACTCATAGGAGTATTGATAGCCTTTGAACTATCCATATTAAATCATTTTAATAAGTCTAATGCATATTTTGTTTGACCAATAAAAATACTATCCTTAAGTTATTTGATTTGTACGCCTAAAAAAAAGGTTAGTTCCCCTATTAAGCTCATTTCAAACTCTAGACTCATGATTTTGGCAAATGATTCACATAAGGATTCATTTGTAGAGCCAAAAATAATGTCATTAACATAAATTTGAACAATAAGAAAATTATTTTCAAATTTTTTTATAAACAATGTAGTATCGACCTTGCCTTTAGAGAAATTATTTAAAATAATAAAAGAGCTAAGTCTCTCATACCAAGCCCTTGGGGCTTGTTTCAAATCATAGAGAGCTTTAGTCAATTTATACACATGATTGGGGAACTTATCATTCTCAAATCCGGGAGGTTGTTCAACATAAACTTCTTCGAAAATAAAGCCATTAAGAAAATTACTTTTAACATCCATTTGAAACAACATAAAATTATTACTACTAGCATAGGCAAGGAGTATCCTTATGGCTTCTAATCGTGCCATAGGAGCGAAGGTTTCTTTATAATCGATACCTTCTTCTTGGTTGAAACCCTTGGCCACTAATCTAGCCTTATTTCGAACTACGATACCAAATTCATCTTGCTTGTTTCTAAATACTCATTAGTATCAATAACTAAATGGTCATTTGGTCTAGGAACAAGCTTCCATACCTCATTTCTCTCAAATTGATTCAACTCTTCTTGCATTACGATGACCCATGAATCATCTTTCAAGGCCTCGTCAATGCATTTAGGTTCAATTTGGGAGAAAAAAGTGGCGTTGGCACAAAAATTCTTAAGAGAAGAACGAGTTTGAACCCCTTTAGATATGTCTCCTATGATTAGCTCCTTGGGATGAGCATTTACATACTTCCATTCCTTAGGTAAGATTGTTTTGGAAGAAGATGCATCCAAGATGCTAGATGGAGAAGGGGATTCATTTAAATTCAAAGTATCAAAATAAAGATCATCATCAAAATCATTTTTCTTAACATCGAAAACTTCATTAAAAACCACATTAATTGATTCTTCGATAACGAAAGTTCTTTTGTTAAAGATACGAAAAGCCTTAGAAATGGAAGAATAACTAAGAAAATTTTCTTCATCGGATTTTGCATCAAACTTTCCTAAGGTATCTTTTTCATTCAATATAAAACATTTACATCCAAAAACTTTAAAGTATGAAACGTTCGGCTTTTTGTTGTTCCATAACTCATAATGAGTTTTGGAAAGTAGTGGTCTTACTAGAACCTATTCATAATATAGCATGCCGTATTGACGGCTTCGACCCAAAATATTTGGGTAGGCTATATTCGTTTAACATGGTTCTAGCCATTTCTATTGAATCTCATATTTTGATGATGAAACCAATTAATAAGTGTTTATGTTTTAATCTGTATTTTGAGTGATGTAGGACGCTTTGATCAGGATGAGATAATTAAAGTAGGAAGAATCATGTTGGGCCGAAGGAACATATCAGAAGATTGGACGTCGGGCCGATGGATCGGTCGACGAATCGACAGAAGGCTTCGGGTCGTGGATTCGGGCATCGGGCTAAGAAAAGCGGAGATTGTGCCAAGGATATCAAAGTTGCGGAGTCAACTAGCCGATTGGGCAATAGGCCGTAGGAGAGGACGATGCGCCAAAGAATCGGACGAAGCGTCGAGGGACCAATGACATGCTAGACAATATGATTATTGCTTAGTATTAATTGTCTAGATCGTAGTGTGTTTTACATGTGTAGGATTAACTACGAAAGCAAGGCATGAAGCAAAATGAAGTCCCGGAGTCAAGATCATGATCACGTTGGGGGTTCGAGAGTTCGATAGAAGTCCGGACGGTCATAAGAAATTCTATGGGAACAAACCCGAGAAGTCTCGGAGCTTGCTAAAGAAGCTCATCAGAACTCGCTAAGAAGATCATTGTGATGTCCAGTAGCTTCTCGGGAGTCCGCCGGAACATTGCCGAGAGATCGTCGGAAGTTCGCTGGAAGCTCACCAGAAGAATAGACATAGGGACTTGTTTGGCTTAGCAAATGTCTTAGGATTTCGTAGTTAGCACGTAATTAGGTTTGGATTTGGGCCAACCCAATTAGGGGCCAGCTAGGCCTATGTAAGAACTATATTGGGCCCAATAATAGGCTTAAATAGTGCCCCAAGAAGTCTCACCGTCGTGGCATTATCTTCGAGATTGTCAAGCGGTGGTACTGCTAGTCTGGGCGGTTATACTACCCCTAGCAGAGTGTCAAGTAGTGGTACCACCAGTCTGGGCGATTGTACAGCCCAAGACAGTGTTAGTGTCAGACTGACAGTAGGTGGTGGTACCGCCCGTGCGCGGGGAACCCGAGATGAGATTTTTTTAGGCTCCAAGTTTGAATCAACTTGAAGCCTATAAAAGCCCCTCTCATCTTTGGTTAAAGCACACAAGCACAGAGTATTCAAAAGTGAGAAAACGCTGCTATAATCTCTTTAGAATCCTCCTCTTTGAGTCTAAGTGTTAGATTAGTTTGAGAGGAGTGAGTGCTTGTAAGGGTTGTCTCCTAAACTCGGTAAAAGGAGAAGAGGGGTGTAAGGAGGTTGATCTTTACCTAGTAAAGGAAGATCATTAGTGGATGCCGGTGGCCTCGATGGAAGAGGAATCGGAGGAGTGGATGTAGGTCATGATTGACCGAACCACTATAAACTGCCATCTTCGTTGGTTTGCATTTTATTCTTGTCATTTACATACTGCAAACTACATAGATAGTCACTACGCTTCCTTATGCTTCCAAGTCATTAACTTTCCGAAATCGGTTTTCAACATAAATGACTTTTATCGTACGAAGGTTTTTATTTTAAGACATGATTTTGCTACTGCACTAATTCACCCCCCCCCGCTCTTAGTGCCGACACCGGACTCTCGATCCTAACAATTGGTATTAGAGCCTTGTTTTCTAATTTGGTTTAATACCCAAACAAAAATGGCTCTTTTCGGCTTTCAAGAGGGTCACTCTCTCATTCGTCCTCCCTTTTTCAATGGGACAGACTACACTTATTGGAAAACTCGAATGAGAGTTTTCTTGCTTTC
>LVTN01001880.1:19464-36439 GCA_001649415.1 Musa itinerans | reverse complement strand
TTTTTTTTTTGTTCGTCAAACCAACCCCTAAAATACACCTGTATTCAACTCGTCATCGTCCGTAAAAGTCCATGGCAATTACACCTGTATTCATCTCTTTCTTGATCCTCGTGAAAATGAGACAATTTCGATACAACTAACAATACTCATCCGAATGAGGAATTGGTGACAACCAAGAGAGAGTGATATATCTCGGATGAAAGGAAGAAGAGGTATAAATAAGGGCAAGAAACATTTATGATATTATAAATAAATAAATATGAAAAATATGGGTATAATTGAAAAAAAAAACCTAAAAAGAGAGATGTTTTTAGAAAAATCGCTCTTTGATTTTTCCTGGGCCCAGAGAAATTATTGGGGTTGAATTTGTTATATATATATATATATATATTTATATGCGATATAGATATATATTAAATATGTATGTGTGTGACATGTCATAAGACCAAATCAAAGAAACACCTCTCTCGATAATATTAAGTCGGTAAACGTGAGGTAATTAGATTGACCCATATGGCCTTCTATCGTTATAGGTAGGGATCGATTCTCGATGTAAGTTAAGTTAGTCGAGTCCCTCAAGGCTTACTTATATCGCGATTCGCTATCTTGCCTACGATATAGAGATGTCACCGGTGACCTAATGATATGGTATACTTGGTCGAGTCCCTCGAGGGTATATCATCGAATCATACTCATCTTGTAACGATGGTGTTGACTTAACCGAAGATCATAGTTGGTCGAGTCCCTCGAGACCATGGTGATTCGGAGGCCGAATAGGACAGGAATCATAAGGAGTTGCGATCGGCAAGAGTTATCTACATTTCAGGCTTAGTGTGATTAGTCGAGTCCCTCGATGTTACACTAAGATGCTGATTGGATCCTAATCCCCACTAGAAGCCTACAAACTTCCGTTTCATGTGTTGAGGGTGTCGCATGACTTGCTAGTAAAATAGTGGGAGCAGATTAAGATAGAAGTTCATATTTTGATTATTTATTTTCTGTAAAATCTACATGTTATTTATTTCTGCTATATCTTTATTTTCAAAAAATGTATCTTTCAAATCCCTTACGTGGCATACTTGGTGTCAACCACCTCACTGGTCCAAATTATACAGATTGGTTTTGTAACTTGAGAATTATTCTCACGACGGAGAAAATCGCATACGTCCTTGATACGTGATGCATACGCCCGAGGAAGGGGCAAGCGAGGATGAGATCGCTCGCTACGTGAAGTACATTGATGACTCCACTCTTACTCAGTGTTATTAGGATCGAGTTGGCACTAAGAGGGGGGAGAGGGGGTGAATTAATGCAATAGATTAAAATGTCGATATAAAAAATCTTTATATATTAAAAACGATTTCGAAAGATAACTTGAAAGCATGATTGTTCGTAAGGGTAGTGAAAGCCAAGTAAGGAGGAAATAAAGCTATTGGATATCCGATAAGCCCCTGAATTATTGGATCCCATGGATGAGATCCAATAAGCGCTAATAAGAGATTATTGGGTAAAGACCCACTAATCTAAGAGGCTTAGGTAATTGGATGGAGATTCAATACCCAATCGGGCATGATCTATTAGGGTTAACTAAGGACCTTTATAAATAAGAGGGAACTAAAGGCCTATAGGTTGGGGCTTCTTGGTGGCCACCTAATATTCTCCCCTCCCCTTTTCCTCCTCAGATAGTAGACGTGGAGATTTGAGGAGCGTCGTCGCAACCTTACTGTGTGGATCACCGCTAAAGATGAGAACGCTTGACCTCATTCATCCTTTCTAATAAATTTATAAGGATTCAGAGATATACGATCTTCCTAGATAATACAACTATCTCACATGTGGCTTTCTGTGTCGTGGGTTTTGCACACAAATCTTCACATGACGATGAACACATTTTGAGAAATTTAGGATTTTTATTTTTTATTTTTCTATTATGCATATGATGTCGTCCTTAGATTTTCCTACAAAGAGCCTATTTGAATCATTTATAGTATTTTAAAATAAATTTTATAGTATTTTTATTTTGATGATCAAAACACTAAGTAGGTCATTTTTAATTTATATTTATATGATGATATTTTTAAATTATTATAAATATATATTTGAATCTCAGTTTTATCAAATGGTTTTTGGTATGTTGCGATTCTATTTGCTTAGTTACAGTGTTTTCAATAGCGTTATAATATTTTTATTAAGGTACTAAAAATATTATAGTACTATTAAAAAATATAAATAATATTTTATTATGTCTTTCTGATTGCTCGTAGACACTGTTATAAAATCAAATTTTTAGACTGAGACGTTCGATTGTGAATCCATTTATATTATTATTTATAATATTTTCAAATAATCTTTATAATATTTTTATTGTGATGACTAAAACACTATAATAAGTCAATATGGACGGATCATAAGATGACTCCAAAAAAGATGAGGACGGTATTTTTGAAACTTATTCGAGGGTAGAATAGGAGGGTATTTTGGGATATCATTTTTAAAAAAATGAAACAGGAGGCCTTTTTTTTTTTTGAAAAAAATGAAAAAGAAGGCATTTTAGGAAAATAAAATTTGAATTTTCTTTTTCACCATTTCCATGATTCTATCTAAATTGGTTATAAAACTTCCCAATGTTCATATGTGACTAAATATATAAAATAAATTTTACAATTTTTTAAAACATTAGAAGCAATTTTTGCAGTAGAAAGACAAGAAATGACTTCATTCCACTCACACGAGATCCCGTTTCTCGTTTCCCGCTCTCCAATTCGCGATGGGAAGAGCCAACCTCGACACTTGCTATTGGTGGATCGCCTCCGAGAAGTGAAACGGCTGCTCGCGTTGGCTCTCCAAATCCCGTCGAAATGGCGGCTCTCGCGGCCTCTATTGGCCTTCGTCCTGAGCCTCCGAGCTCGCTCGAGTCTCTTCCTTATACACTTTTTCGTAGGATTCAGTGCTCCATCGAGGATCTCAAGGGCCAGAGAGTTGCGGTCAGTCTTCCTCACTCTCCTCCTCCTCCGGAAATATCTTGTTCTTGTAGTTTCTGTCGATCTTTTCCCTTAGAGGTGACAACAAATCCAAGAATAGAAAATCTTTGTACTGATCAACAGATGTTGGATCGAGTTCCTCAAGGTACTTTCATAGTCCACTCTACCAAATGTCAATTTGTTCACAGTCGAATGTCCTTTTCCTTTTAAACCTTATGTTTAGAATCTCAAGCATACTTACATTTGACGAATCACAACCGACGAAATAAGTGAAAAGTTTTGAATTTTTTTACCAATTTTCATTTAGAGAGACTTAGGGCTTGCTTCAACAGGGTGTTCCATTACTAATAATTTCTTTTCCATTTTGGATGGTATTGGAGAATTTGCTCGAACAAGGGAGAGAAGACATGGGATGGTCTTGTTAATGGAAGAGCATGAATGCAATTCATTGAGTTTCCTGGGCTTTGCATGTGATTTTGCCTATGGAATATTGTTCAGTAGAGGTCTATCCTTGTTTATGGGGTAAAACACACGCAATTCATTGATTTTGGTGGGACATTTATGTGATTTTTCCGTTAAAATTTTTCAGTAGAGGTCTATCCTTGTTTATGGAATATCACGTTTGCAATTTTGGTGGAAGTTTTAGAGAAAAATACCTAATGCACTACATGCATCAGATTGAAGAACTGAAAGCCTAGAGTGTCACCGTTTATGATGTTTACTACTTTACATGAGAAACTGTTTTAGATTATCTTAAATGCTGCAAACTCGCATAGTTTAAATTATGTGTTGCTGCTTAGCTTGCGGGTCTGCCTTAAGGCTTCTTACAGCATTACCACACTTCATTGAGTTGATGTTATCATAGTTTGGCAGGTTGTAGGCCTAGGTGTTTCTGGGAGAGCCGCGGTTAAGCTTGCACTTTCTAGAGGTGCTTCTGTTCTTGCGATTGATAAAAATGAGCAAATGGTTCCTTTGGAGGTTTGTTATCATACTGATCATGTCAAAATTATTTTGTATTCATTTTTGTCTTTAATCTAATCACAGACATCCATGATTTCAGAGAGATCCTCAGTTTGTGGAATATGCTGATTTGCAAACCATGCTTGGTTATTGTGACAACATGCACCTTGCTAATGCAGATAGAATAGTTGTATCTCCTGGGGTTCCCCTCCATGAGTATGACCTTGCCTCTTTGCTGCATTCTGTAAGTTCCATTGGCCAACCCTTTCCTACCTCTTGGTTTCTTCTATACTCCATCTACCTAGAGATAGAAGTCAATGAAAGTGTTCACTGAGTAGTTCAGGGCTCAGATATAATGGCTCAATAGCTTTTTATATTTATATTGTATTTCATGAAAGAACTTTGACATATGGCAAAACAAAACTAGTTATGTTGTCACTAACTGCAGGGAAAGCTAGTGATGTCTGAACTGGACTTTGCAGCTGAAGCATTGCCTCAGAGCATGAAGATTTTAGCAGTGACGGGAACAAATGGAAAATCCACCGTCACTACTTTTGCTGGACAGGTAACTTGATATTTTTTTTCTGTACTTAGGAGTTACGCCTAGGCTTTCTCCCTTGACAACTTCCTGTGGCATTGTCATCAAATTAATTATTATGGCTAAAGATATCTCTGCCTTTCTGGGTTGCTAATGGTAATATCATGAACTAATTGCATATACCTTGACGATCTTTCTTCCATGTAGATCATTCCTAATGTCATAGGCTGTAAACCTATGATACCTTGGCTATTGGTTTTAATATAACTGGAATGAGACCTTGATAAAGTTTATGATTTTTTCCTGTTATCATTCTGGACAAGCAACTGAGAATTCTAGCATGTTATCTTTTGATAGATATACATTTTTAAGACATTGAACTATAGAGGAGTCCTACTAGTGGCACTTTAAGTTTCCCACGCCACATTGTAAATCAATTTTTTTAATTTTGACTGGTTAATTTGAGGTTTGTCAGCAAACCTGCTCCAGGTCAGGTTCAGGTAGGAAAAAATCTGAACAATTATTGATAAAACAGCCAGACCTGCTCTGTACACAATCCCCAGTTTTCGGATGCTGCCTATTCCAACTGAATTTTTTTTTCTTGACAAAATAAACATGACCTAATTTGATCCAAATTTTGACTAAAAATAATAAATGGATACAATCAATGTATTTAATCCGTCTTGATTTTCTCAATCTACCTGTATTTGTCATGGTTTGACCCTGAGATTTCTACAAACATATAAAAACTAGCTGCTTTACATTTTATTAACAAAAAACGACATAGAACAAGATGTAACAAAACCTGTTGTGGACCTATCTGAAGCAGACCTGGTATGTTGGACTTAATGTTAACATAGTAATTCAGACCCATTTAATTCCTAATTCAGACCTGACAGAAATTATCCATGTGATTTTTCATGTTCTAAAAGATAGTTTAGAACATGCATCATGCAGGTTATTGGTGTTAATATTTATTTTACTGAGTTTATCACCACTAATCAAAATTTGTTTTGGATGACATAGGTGGAAACTGGCTGCATTTGATTACTTTCTACCTTGGTGTTAATATTTATTTTACTGAGTTTATTACCACTAATCAAAGTTTGTTTTGGATGACATAGGTGGAAACTGGCTGCATTTGATTACTTTCTACCTTTATTGGATACAGATGCTTCATCATTTTGGCATTGAAACCTTTGTTGGAGGGAACCTTGGAAAGCCACTCTCAGATGCTGCCTTCCTCTGTTTGCATGCAAATTCCATTGAGGATATGATTCAGGCAAATCTGATTATCTCTCTGTCAATGGAATACATGTTTATTTTCTTTCTTCGAGATTTCACGCTTTCAAAATAAGAATTACGTGAATTATGTTAATTCTGGATCAGTTGCCTGGTCATTGAAAGATGTTATTCTCTACCATAGTAATCATGGGTGGTTGATTTAGTCAAGATAAAAATTGCTAGGATGGTATATATTCAAGTATTCTTTGTTGGTCAAATTTAATGAGGTTGGACATCACAGTTGTGATATATATTGTCAAAATGAGGCTTGTAATGCTCTTGGGCTATGCACCTTAATAAGCAATCCTGCTGCAGTCGTCTCACCATTGCTTGGTTGGATTACGTGCACAACTGTTTGATTTGTTTTAGCTAATGCATGTGCTAACATTTTCTTTTTTGACAGAATAGTTTGTTGATAAATGATACTAAAATACTCTATGTATGCATCTTTTGGCAGTATCATTATTTCTTGATAAGTTTAATGCAAAGGATAGTCTTAACTCTCTGCTTATATGTCTTTTTATCAATTGCAAAGATGGACTAGGGTATGTGATAAGCATAAAAAAGTGAAGTACCTTTTGCAATTTTGATAATGGTAGGACATAAGCAGCACAAGTAATAAGCTTCTAGCATTTCACATGTGGCGTAATATCCATAATTCAACCTTTATCATCTTATGACCTCTATACTTACAACATTGGTGAGGCTTTATGTGATCATCTCAATTAGATTTATGTGTTAATGACATCTAATTTTGTTGTCTTAGGTTGCTGTGGTGGAGGTCAGTAGCTACCAGCTAGAAATTCCAACCAAATACTTCTCCCCATCAGTAAGTTTGATTTGTTTGTTTTTTTCTATATAGCATCCAATTAGCAAATTATTGATTGATTAATCTCAATTATCTTTGAAGGTTGCAGTCATTCTAAATCTCACTCCTGATCATCTAGAGAGGCACAAGACGTTGAAGAATTATGCTGAAACAAAATGCCGTTTGTTTTCTCATTTGAAGCATAACAAGCTTGCGATCCTCCCAGTTGGTACATTTCTACAAAGTTTTAGATATGTGTCTAGATTGAGATCAAGATATTTACATTGCGTTTGTTGGTCGAAATTGAAGTGTTATAACACATCAACATGAGAATAGTGAAGCAATTGTTGGTTTAGAAAATTCATGTTGACAATTTTATTGATGCTGAAATATTTAGTTTATCATCAGCCTTGATTCATTTATCTCATGTTGGAAGAATTCTAGTGTCTAGGAAGTATGCAAGTGTTCTAATTATTCTGATATGCACTATTATTTTTCATTTTGGTTATCTGCTTGTCAATAACACTATCTGATAGCTAACACATCTCATGTACTTGCTGTCATATATGACATCAGAGGGCTTCACTTCGCATCAGAATTTTGAGTAAAAGTACAATTACTCCTAGGATTATGCTATGAAGATAGACTGAGAACTGCAGATGCATATGTTTCTTAAAAATTTAGTGCATGAGGGGTTAAGTATAGTTGTTAAGTTACTGACTCTTCTCTTAATGGTGCTGCATTTGGATTCTATGTAGCTACCCCATTGTTCTGTAACAGAGATGCCCTTTGCATACTCTTTAATCAACTCCTCAAAGAGCAAATAAATTAGTGCATCTTGCATATTACTGCTCACTACAGTAATCTCCTGAGCACAATGTGAAGTATGAGGACACCATGACTCGACTAATATCATTAATTCCTTGAGTTGGAGATCCCATGATCTTCAAATTCAGTAGTAATAACAATGCAAGGGACAAGGGTAAAGTCCATTTGCTATGTCTTCTCTCAACATTAATGTAATACGTGGTGTATTCTATTTAAAGTTGAATTTTCTTTCCATTTTGGCTTGGACTGCTTTGTTATGTTTTTCACCTGATCATTGACATGACTTAAATATATAAGTGATGCATGTAGTTTTCTGGTAACTGTTATTTAAATTTTTTTCGCATGCATCTCTTTTGGAAATAGTGCTGTAGTTAGGCATCAGGAACAAACATGGGAAATTGATATCAGACTAATTGGTAGAGCAAAATGTTGAGTTAAATGCATCAGACTATAAAGGAAACTAAGATATGGGATCCATATGTAGTTAGATGTTGAAAATAAAAACCAAAAATCAAACATGTTCTGAAAAACCGGATAATAAGAGGAGGAAGCGAACTTTAAATTCAATATCCTATCTCCTTGTTTCATTTTAATATCTCATTGCTTTCTGTATTCTTAAGATTTGACTCTCATGGCAGGAAATCAATACATGGAGGAAGCTTACAGCAAATATACTGATAAGTGCAATCTAGCTTGGATTGAAGGAAACCCAGGCATTAAGGTAATCTTGAGTTCTCTGGTTCAGTTTGGTCTTTTAAATGTGTTTTTTACTTCTAGTCTTTGACTTTGTGTTTTGTTTTGAAGACTGATTTTGGGTCAAAGGTCGCCACTTTTAGCTTTCCTACAACTGGGATTGTGACACATCTACAACTAGGAGATCTAAAGGCAATAGGGGCCCACAATCATAGTAATGCAGCTGTGGCTGCATTTTCAGTTCTTGGGTTGGATGTTGGAATTGATTGTGACTTCATTAAATCCACAGTGGGTATTCTCAGTATTCTGCCACATCGGATGCAAGTAGGTCAGTTTGCTAAATTCTTCAACATGGTGGGGCTTTGTTAAATAATGAAATTTGTACTTAACTACCAGTAGGTTCTCTCGCACTCTCTTAGCACACTTACATTGCTGTTAATAACAGGTTCAACTTCATGATCATTTGATGCTCCGCTAACAAGCAATGGGATTACTAACTTTGAGGTTCCCTGGAAATGATATAATTTCACAAAACCAGTGTAGAATACTGAATTGCTTCTATTAAGAAAAGTCATATTTTGATGTAGTTCAATGACATCAAAGACAAGAATTTCAATTTGCTTGAGGTAAGAAAACCAATGAACTATAGACACAGATCATCATAGGATTGAGTTGACAAACAAATTTAAGATGTGGGGTCTTGTTCAAATGATAAACATTATTGCTGACTTGCATAAGTTCGGGGCCTACTTTACCTGAATACTATGTGATTAACTGTTTGAGTTATCTTACACCTCTTTTTACAAATTATTTCAAGTGGAATTGTTGGTCAAAATAAATTTTCTTCTGAAGATGTTACTCCTGTTCACTCAGAAAAAATATATATTACTTTGTTCATGGTTGTTCTGGATTTGATTTATTCCTGGACATGGTTTTATATTCTTTTCAAGTTTTGATGGATTTGCTAAATACAGTTTGCATAGATGCACATGGAATAACATGGGTGGATGACAGCAAGGCAACAAATGTTGAATCAACCTTGACAGGATTAAAGGGTTTAAAAGAACATAATGCTGTTGTTCTTCTTGGTGGTGTTGCAAAGGTAACTTTAGTTTGACCTTCAACTCATAACATGTGTTTTCAACAGAACATTTTTAATCATAATGGCTTTTAGATATTTTTTTTCTTTCTTTGTAAGTTTTTTAAATGTTGGGAGGTACATAAGTTCTTGAGTATCACCATATCCCTATGATAACATTGATATTGTAAACATCATAGGTGTTTTTAGAATATTGACTTGCCTATGTATAAACTGTCATGTCAGTACAGTCTTAAAGTTTCTTAATGGTGGCTGTTGGATTCAGTAGCTTATGCTTGATGTCTACATCTTTAATTAAGTTACAAATTTTTAAGAAGGGAAATCTTATGGCATTATATGTCTTACTTGTCATGCTTATGTGCTTTTCTAGGCTTTGAATGATCGAGAATCCAATGGTTTTGAACAACTAATAGATGATCTTAAACACCACAAAGGTGTTATCACGGTAAGATATTTTCTAGTTGAAGCTGGTTGTGCTTATATGACTAGATCCACAAGTTTATGTTTTTCTTACTGTATAAATTAAATTTCTGATGATAGGTTTGTTAACCAACAATATCATGGATTTTTTTAGTTTGGATCATCAGGTGCAATGATCCAGAAAACACTCTGTGATGGTGGTCTAGAAGTTCCTTGTGTCAGAGCCATGAATCTTAAACAAGCTGTGGATATTGCCAAAAACATGGCAACATATGGTTTGGCTTTTTTCTCTTTGAAGCATACTTGTAGTCTTTATTAGGAACCGAAGTTGTCTAGTTTTGGACATTTTGCTTTTTTCCTTCCTATTAAAAGATTTAGCTGCAAGTTGGAGCTTCCGTCTTCCTATTTTTTCTTGTTGCTGTTGGAACTAAGAAATATTTATCTTTTATAGCAATTCTCCTTTGCAATGCAATTTTTCATTGGTTTTACAAGCAAGTCCAAAATTTTATTTTCAGAGAATTAGCTGTAGTCTGGATATTTCAGTTGCCACATGCTCTTGGGGCTTTGGGTTTTAGATATAGAAACCCTAAAAAAACTGTAAAAAGAGTTTGAATGTTGTGGACAACATTCATGTAGCAGACCCCATATAGTTGGGACCTTATGATTTGCTGTTGTAGACACACACATCCAATGAAAAAAGGGCACGGTTTGTAAAAGTGGAATGATCTAGCCTACTTTGTCCATAACTAATCTTAGTTTACTGACAGTCCTTTTGACATGTCTTTCAGAGTAAAACAAACCTTGCTTAGCTTTCTAAATATTCTATGAAGTCTTTCCTTTATTGTGATGCATCATTGTATCCATTGTTTTTTGCTGAATGGTAACCAATGCACATAAATCACTTCGCTGTATTTTTTATTAAGATCACATGACAGTATCCTTATGAGACATTTTAACTTTTTCGGGGGCTACATGTTTGGTTATATGCTGCTTTATATTTTCTATTCCATCAAAGCTTGTATGTTTGGTTAGATTCTTAAGAGAAGCTGATCAAATATTTGTGTTATGTTTAGGTGATACAATTCTTTTGAGTCCAGGATGTGCTAGTTTTGATGACTTCAGAAACTTTGAACACCGAGGAGAAGTCTTCCGAGAATTAGCATTGTTGTCATAGCTTATTTAGTGCTTTACTGAAGCCTCTAGTTAACCTTGGAGGGGCTGTAGCCTGTCCTACTTGTTTGGAATCAGTCACATGCTTTATTTGTTATATTCTGAGTAAAACTCAGGATGTCAGAATTTTTTCCCCTTCTGGCCTCTGTTTGAGTGGCCAGAATGTAATGAAGCATAATAATCTGTACTAAAACATTAGTTCTATTTTGAAATTTAATATGCTTATATTCATTGTTTTGTTACATTATCTTGTCGAGGATTTTAGCTAGACCGTGGCTGAAACTTCAGATGATGTCAGCCTAATAAATTTCCATATTTTCTTGTTTTCTTCTGTTTGAAACCTACAAGTACTTGTGGCCTTGTAGCATGCCAGAGAACTTGAAGCTACTAAATTTGGTACATATTACTTTTTCTCTCTTTTTTGCCTGATTTCAGGTGGTGAGAAAGCAAATGAGTCTAATCAGGTTTGTGGTGCTGCATCATCTTACAACTAGTTATTTTCAAACCAATTAATGGAGAAAAATCACTCTAGTCTCATCTTATATCACCATATTTTTGCAGGGACCTTGCATTGCAAGTGTAATGATCTCAGGTGCAAATTTCTTGAAATCATGCCCGTGAGTCAATCATGTTTCTAGAGCTTCCAAGTACAATCACAATACAGGTATTTGTTATATTATTTCCGTCAATCATGAAATTATTTTTCATTGTCATGTGTACAATACAATAATACTTACAAAGGTATACTTCAAACAATATAACTCCTTTTTGTCAGTGAAGTTCTCTTTGATTTCCTGCTCTTCTGATGTAGTATGATGGCACAGTATCGGATGCATCAATAATCATAATATGATAATGGAATCTTATTGTTCATCATGTTTAAGAATTGTCCAAATGCTCTTAGAAATTGGTTCCTCATGAATGTATGGTAAAATCTTGAAATTTCTTCTCCCTTGAAGCGATCGACTGTTAAAAATGCATGTGTCACAGTGAGGAATATACCAATGTCAATATGCATGTATTTGTGTTCGAATCCCTTGTTTGTAGGATGTTGGAGGCCTTCCACAACAGTTGTAGGGGATGGCTTGAGGAGGGGTGATGATCTCCTCTCGGATGAAGTGGATCCAGAGTGGGTTCAGGTTATGGACAAGGAGGGGTCGAAGACTAGGAGAAAGCCTCCTAAGAAGGTCCCTTCAGTCCCACTCTTCCTATCAATTGCTCGGAGTAAGAAAAAGAAGACCCTTCATACCAGCAACAATGTTGTTGCAGCGAATCTCTCACCTCCATCCTCTGAACTTGTTTATTTTATCCTAGAATTGCAGGGGTGCAATCGAGTGGGAGGTTCGAATGTGACTTAGTGCCCTCACAAAATCTTAGTCACACTGGAGAGTCATATGTTGAGGACCACAACCTTGCCTTTTTCCGAAAGCTAGGATCGGCTTGAGAGGGGGACATCATCCCTACCAATGGATGCTCTAGCGACATTATAGTGGTGGTATGGAGAACTGCTTCGGTCAAGGCGACCACTGCTGGTAAATTTCCTCAATGTCTTAATATCATCCTGGAAACACCAGGTGTGCCTCCTTGCCTTTTTTTTTTTTTCCATGGTTTATGCTAGTACTTCTTTGGTTGTCGTTGTGACCTTTCGAATTTATTTATGGATATCAGTACTATTAATTCTCCTAGGTTGGTTTGCAACGATTTTGATCCCATTCTTTCTGCCGAGGATGAGCTTGGAGATAAACCTTTCAACCTTTGTGGTTCTGTTGTGGATTTCCAAAACTTCATTTTCAATGTTGGTCTTATTGATTTGGGATTTCACGACAACTGTTTTGCTTGGAGCAACAACCACGACACTTCTCGGGTTTCTGCCAGATTCCTTGGTAATAACCTCTGGTTGTCCTTTTTGCAACAGGATCACTGTGCAACACTTAGCCCATATTGCTTCTGATCATGCTCCCCTCCTTTATGACTCCACAAGACGTGAGAAGAATGGACGTAAAGCTAGGATTTTCTGGTTTGAGCCTTATTGGGCAGACTTCCAGGAAAGTCAAAGACATTAATTCTTCTTGGAGGTCTGACGACGCTTCTATTGATCCCTTACCAATCTCTCCCAGACCAGCGGACCTACCCTCCTGTTGGCTTACAATAATGGTCATAATGGTCGTAGGCTTGAAATATCTATCGTCGATATCAACAAGAAGATCGTCACATTGGAGACCAAGGACTCTCATGGGTTGTTGATCCTGGAAGAGAGCACCGAGCTCCTTCGTCTCCACAATAAGCTCTCAGCTCTAAACAAACAACTTCACTCTAGGGAGATATATATGGTCGATATCGATAAGGAGATCGTCACATTGGAGACCAAGGACTCTCATGGGTTGTTGATCCTGGAAGATAACACAAAGCTCTTTCGCCTCCACGGTAAGCTCTCAGCTTTAAACAAACAACTCACTCTAGGGAGATCCAAATATCACTTTTCATAAAGTGGCCACCCTCAGTTAGGAAGAACCAAATCAATCTCCTGAAAACTGATAATGGTAAAGTTATCTAATAATGAGATCCTCTCTTAGTTTTCTAGATGGTATTCGGATCTTTGGTTCACCATGAGTCCTATATCTCTCTGGTTCTCTAGAATTCTCTTGACTCCATTCCTAGACTTTCTACTCCATTTCTAGATGGTCTTCCTGTGTGAACCTTTTTCCCTATTGGAAATTAAAAACCCCCTTTAACAGATGGGTAGGGGCAAAAGTATGGGCCCTAATGGTACCTCTTCAGCTTTCAAGTGTTTTTTTAGTAGTTTATGGGATTACTTCAAGGATAGTACCTCTTCAGTTTTCAAGTGTTTTCACCGTTATTATAAGTTTCGGCCTCCTAGTTAAGGGATGACTTTTATTGTATTCATCCCTAAGAAAGATAACCTCGTGAGAATCAAGGATTACATATCGATTACCCTATGTAACATTATTTACGAGCTCCTCTCCAAAGTATTGGCGAATAGAATTTGGCTGCACTTTGATACTACCAAGAACAGTCTTGTTCCTGGCTGTTCTATCCATGATATTTTCCTTATAGCTAATGAGTTGTTCTACTTTATAACATACCCTAAAGGTCTCTACTCTTTGTCCTTAAGTTTGACCTAGAGAAGGCCTTTGATAGCATCTCTTAGGATTGACGTATGGGATGATATTATGAAAGTCCTTAACCTAATCAATTTCCTTGATATGTTTACTTCTTGGATTTTCGCTTGTCTTACCTTTTGCTCCTTTGCGTGCCTAATAAATGGTTACTCATCTAGTTGGTTCCGTAGCCATAGGGGCACTCGGTAGGAGATCCATTATCCCCTTACCTATACATTCTTGTCTAGCAGGTTCTATCCTTTATCCTCTCTGACTCTAACCGCCTTATCTTGTTTAAAATCAAAGGGCTTAAAATTTTATTTCTTATGTTTGCCGATGATGTCTTGATTACCTTTTGTGCCAATCCCAAGTCTTGACCTCTTTGCAAAGCTCACCAATCTTAAAGTCAACAATGACAAATCTAATATCTTTTTTTCGAAGCACTACACTCCTTAGTCCAAGCATAAGATCTATGATACACTTGGACTCAAGGAGGAGGCTTGGCCTATGCCTTACCTTGGCACATTCATCTCCCCTGTCAGAATTCTTGAGTGCTCCCAGTGGCAAAGCCCTTCGAAGAATAAGAGCTAGTACAAGGGCCTTCTTACCTTGGTTGGTAAAACCATTTTGATCAACTTTGTTATCAACTCGATTCTGACATAAATTTTGATGGAGGAGAAATATATCACTATGGAACCAAGCATAAAATTAAAAGAAAGCAATCTCTATTGCTTTAAAATAAAAAGTGCTAAATTACAAGGGCTAAACAATGGAATAAAGAGTGTGAAAAGACTCAACTAGGTGCATATGTTGGGAAACCTGGGAGAGCATCACATGCATAGCGGAAAAATAAAATAGAAATCAGTTTTCTAAAAATAGATTTATATCAAATCGCGTGCGAAGATTGAGAGTGAAAAACTTATCAAATCAAAAACTACATAAGATATAAGATGATCTTGCCTAAGGGAACTTATATATCTTTGATATGTAGATCCTAGTTCATAGATAAAGGAGATCTCGCGTTCTCTTCTCTAGCGGTGATTCACATGGTGGATGAAACGGTGACTTAGATTCTCTCGCGATGCATTCTTTCCTTATTTTTGTGCACCACCACCAACATAGCAGGGGCAGTCCTTCTTGTTGCCCTCTTGCATCAAAGAGGGGGCAGTTAGTTGAGGAAGAAATAGGGGGAGAAGTTAGGGAGGTGGCGGCTAATGGGTCTAACCTTATAACCATTTTAGTCCCACATCCCTTTTATAGAGAGCTTATATTGCTAACCCTAACGGATCCTACCATATTAGATACTATATCTCTATCCAATTACTATAGCATATTGGATATTGGATCTCCATCCAATTATTCGTAGCTTAATGAAAATTAAATCTCTATCAAATTATCCACTTTAAGCTCTTATTGGGTCTCACCCAATGGATTCAATTAAACAAGGGTTTATTGGATATCACATATTCAATCCTCTATTCATCGCATCATCTACCATATGTGTGTGACCCTTTAGGCTCAATACTGAGCTGGCCATGAGTTGCATCTGTCAGAACTCCTTCTGACATAGTGAATCATTATCTCATAATAATTCATTCAACTCATCAACTATGGACGTACTAGGTCACTATGCTATAGTCCCCAAATGGTACAAGGGGATCTAATCTATTAGACATGTCTGCCCTTAGTTATTATATATATAGTCCCTTATCTATTTAATATCCAAAAGACTATATACCAAATATGGTGCTTTCAAGTCCACACGGAATATACTCAAGTCTCGCTCTAATTATATTCTTTTAGAGAACTTATTCTCTCTCAATCTAAATTTCTTTAGCTAGGGATTTGCTTGAGTGAGAACTGTTAAGACCAAAATCGATACTAAGAGGAGGGGGGTGTTAGGATCAAGAGCACTAAGAGGGGGGGGGGGGGTGAATTAGTGCAACGA
This sequence comes from Musa itinerans, assembly GCA_001649415.1. Classification (NCBI taxonomy): domain Eukaryota; kingdom Viridiplantae; phylum Streptophyta; class Magnoliopsida; order Zingiberales; family Musaceae; genus Musa; species Musa itinerans. The sequence goes on along the minus strand of LVTN01001880.1, from coordinate 20,591 downwards.
AAAACTTTCGTCAGTTTAAAAAGTCTTTGTACGAAAACTGATTTCGGAAACTTAACTTGAAAGTGTTTTCGTAAAGATAGCTTGAAAGCGTACGAAAAAGTATTGAAGGTAGTAAGCTATTGAAGAGGTTTGTAGTAAGGATAAATTGCTTAAAGTAAATGCAAACCGAGATTTAGAGTGGTTCGGTCAATCTTGACTTACATCCATTTTTGGCTTCCTCCTCCAACAAGGTCACCGACGTCCACTAGAGGCCTTCCTTCAATAGGCGAAGGCCAACCACCATTTTACAGCTTTTCTCCTTTTGACGGGCTTAGGAGCCAACCCTTATAGATTTTCACTCATCTCTTGAATGATCAACACTTAGAAAGAAAGAGGGAGAAGAACTTCTAGCCTTTTACAATACTTTTAAGTTCTCAAATACTCAGAATAAAAGCAAGCTTTTGGTGCCCTTTCATGCATGAAAGGGTGGGGTTTATATAGGCCCCAATCAGTTTGAATTTGGAGCTCAAAAGTGTCATCTCCCGGATTTCCGAGGTCCTAGCGGTACCACCGCCATAACTGGGTGGTACTACCGCTTGTCAACTGTCATTGAGCGGTATTATCGCTTAGTCTGGGCAGTACTACTACCTGACTTCGCTCAGAGACCGAGCTCAGGCGGTACCACCACCTGGCAAGGGCGGTACCACCACTGGCAGTAATAACTACCAGCGGTACCATCGCCTGACAGGGGCAGTTCAACTACCCAGAACTCTTGGGAGACCGAGTCTCCTAGGCGGTGCCACCACCGGCCAGGAATTCTGGGTCTGAATGGGCTGATCCATTCGGCCCAATTTGGGTATGTTAAGGGCCCAGTTGGCCTCAAATTAAGTTAATGGGATCATCTCTCAATCCTAACTTAATCTTCATACTAACTACGACAATAAAGACATTAATACTACAAATCGTGTTTCGGTGCATCAATCGCTTATTCCGGCAAGCTTCCGGCGAACCCTCGGCAATGCTCCGGCGGACTCTCGGCAAACTCCTAGACTTGCGACGATCCTCTTGGCGAGTTCTGACGAGCTTCTTTGGCAAGCTCCTGGACTTCTCGGATTGTTCCCGTAGAACCTCCGACGACCGTCCGGACT
>LVTN01001880.1:0-19234 GCA_001649415.1 Musa itinerans | reverse complement strand
TTGAATTCAAAGCCTTTGAATTCAAGAGACATATTGATAAGTTAAGTTCATTTAAACTTATCAATACCCCCATCATGATTCCTATCATAATGTATCTCTCTGAAAATGATGTCATGGCTTGACATCCATTTTCAAGTCTTATATTTCAAATATGAAGGATAGCAATAGTAGTAATTCATCTCATGGTAAGATATCAGCATTGTAACATTGCAATGTAAGCTCTTGATATCTTATCATTAATGCAAACATTTCAAATGTATAGCAATCATAGCAATTCTATCATCAATTTACCACATATTTCTCCCCCTTTGTCATCAATAAAAAGGAGAATGATTCAAGCGTACTTCAAGCATAGTAACAAGTGTGGTAAAGATTTATGTTATTTTTCAACGATAAGTGGTAAGATACCATTCATACAAAATTTTCAAGCAAATATGACATGGAGATAGCTTTCATTACTTCTTCCTTTTTTATTTGTCATTAACGTTTTGCATGAAGGAGGAAAGCCATTATGAACTAACTTGAATGAAGTTAAAAAGGATAAGAGATTAAATCATACTTCATTTTTACAAGGATCAAGATATACGTGTGAATTAAATCCTTGCAAGTGTTCATCTCAAAAGGAAATCTTCCTTCATCAAGAATGAATTCATATGAAAGAATCATTTCATCAAATCTATTTCTTGATTAAAAATTATTTTTCCCAAGGTAAATCCATGAGAGATGCATTTGTTAACTAATTCCATATGTCAAAAATCATTAATATTGAAACAAACTTGATATGACATAGGTTTATGAAAGCTCTATTCAAGAAATATATTAAGTCTGGAAGAGAAATACAACATCATGTATTGTTAGGATCAAGAAAGTCCGAAAATAAAATTTAACACATTCATGCATTCGGACAAAGTTTTGCCATAGCTTTTTAAACACAATCATGAAGGTAAAACATGCTCATCATCATGGAAATTTTTGCATCAAAAACATAATTTTTAACATGTTATTGAAGCATATAATCATGTAAAATTCGTATCATAAGATTTTCAACATGAGTTTTTTGAGTGATTGATCAAAGAGTTAAGAAAGTCCGAAAAATGAATTTAATAAGTTCATATATTCGGACAAATTAACATTCCTAATTCTCTTCTAATAAAATCAAATTATTCTTCACTTAAAGGCTTTGTAAAAATATCAGCTAGTTGATGTTTAGTATCAATAAACTCTATAATTATATCATGATTAGTGATATGATCTCGTATAAAGTGATGTCTAATATCAATATGTTTTGTTCTTGAGTGTTGAATGAGATTCTATGTTAAATATATTGCACTTGTGTTATCACAATTAATAGGAATATTTTTAAGATGAATTTTATAATCTTCTAAGGTGTTTTTCATCCACACAACTTGTGCATAACATGCACTAGCTGCAATATACTCAGCTTCAGTAGTTGATAGTGCAACCAAGTTTTATTTTTTAGATGACTAGGAAATAAGGGCATGTCCCAAAAATTGACATGTTCCTGATGTGCATTTTCTATCTAGTCTACACCTAGCAAAATCCGCATCAGCATAAGCAATTAATTCAAAATTCTCGGATTTTGGATACCATAATCCTAGATTTGTGGTACCTTTAAGATATCTAAGTATTCTTTTAATTGCTTTGAGGTGAGATATCTTAGGATTTGATTGAAACCTAGCACAAAGTCCTATGTTGAATATGATATCCGGTCTAGTTGCAGTGAGGTAAAGTAAACTTCCTATCATACCCCTATAAGTTTTTTGATCAAAGCTTTCTCCACTTTCATCAATTTCTAACTTAGTAGAGGTGTTTATAGGAGTGTTGATAGCTTTTGAGCTATCCATATTAAATCTTTTTAGCAAATATAAAGCATATTTAGTTTGACTAATAAAGATGCCATTGCTTAGTTGTTTAATTTATAAGCCTAAAAATAAGGTTAATTCTCCTAGCCATTAATCTCCAGAAATTTTTTTCATTATTCTCATTAATGATTAGCCTCTACTTCCACTATAAGGTGGCAAAAGAAATCTTTTGATTATCGGAATAATTTCGTACATCAAATATCTTCTCCATTTGCATCATCCATTTTTCTACCACCAATGGATTAGGTGCACCATGCTTCTGCTGCGCCACTCTGATTCAATATCCCCGATCACCTCTTTCATCCTACTTAATTAATCAAAACTAGATGAAGTAGGAGAAGTAAATGTCCTTGTCCTCCTATATTCCTAAAAGACATTAAAGAAAATTTTCATTGATCACTATAGTTTACTAGACCTCAATATATTTTGTACATCAACATATCAAATATTTCAGTGATCCTCAAACGATGCTCTGATACCACCTCTATCACGCCCCTCAAAATATCAATAATATTTAAAATTTTTCATCACAAATCAATCCAGGATCGAAACATACATTTGAGGACACTGAAAAACATTCAGCCAAATTCACCTCCATAAAACCTGTGCAATTTATAATCATATATCACATCACTTGATAATTCATATTTATAGAAACCCAAGCCAACTTAACAAAACATTAACATTACTTATAAATTCACAAGCTAAACAATTTATACAATAAGATCTCCACCTATTTACCACCAGTTCATAACATCAAAACCTAAACTTAACATTCTAAAATTCCAAATAAAAGAGATATTTTAAAACTTTTACATGATATATCCATTTAGGTTCATCGACAACATTTCATTACATACAAAATATGCTTATACAACAATAACCACAATATATCAACCAATAAGATTTGCCCATAATTCTGAATAGCTCTCCACTGCCTCAGCCCATTACAAACATCTCAGAGAGTGACAAGTTGACCTAAAAGATTTATATAATAACAGAGTGAGCTAAAAATAACTCAACAAGTGATAAAGCATATCCATAATGAAAAGGGACTGTTTCAAACAAACAATATATCATAATGCAAGATAGAATCCAAGAGATTCAAGGATATCATCTCATTAGATACATAATCACAAATGTCATTTCATTCAGAACATATTTGGTTCATAACAAATGGTGCACAGAGTAATTGGAGCATATCAATAGCGTATGAAATGTTCTGGAGCATATCAACAGCGTATGGAACATTTCGGAGTATATCAATAGCAAATGAAACATTTCAGAGCATATCAATAACAATGGAACATTTCGAAACATAGCAATGGCATATGAAATATTTCGAAGCATATAAGTAACAAATGAAATGTTTCGGAGCTCATCAATGGCATAAGAAATGTTTCGGAACATATCAATAACAAATGAAAAGTTTTAGAGATTATACGGAGCATATCAATAACAAATGAAACATTTCGGAGCTTATCAAGGGCATATGAAATGTTTCGGAGCATATCAATAGCGTATAACAAACAGAAGCTCAAACGTCGTCTTTGACGTTGCATTCATATCATTCTTATCCAAAGCATATACAGAAACACATAACCAAAGCTCTGGATATCATATCAAACATACAGAAGGTGTAGTGGGACCATAGACAGAATGTGATTCATCCATTTCTGAATGACCACCAGACAGAAGTCGTAATTAGGACATAGCCCTAAGCAAATTTTTAACCCAAATTATATGCAAGATTATATGCAAATTACAAAATTAAGACATAACCCTAAGTAAATTTTTAACCGGCAATGTCGAGTTTCCTTCTGGCGAGCTTTCCGGCGAACTTCCGATACACCCTCGGATTTCTTCCGGTGGACTCCTAATAGGCTCCCGGTCTTGTGGCGAGTTCAATGAGTCTTTGGCAAGTATCCGAACCTTCTCGGTGATCTCTGCGAACCTCCGACGATCTTTCCATTGGACTTCCAAAACCTTCGGCAAGTCCCCGATTCTTTCTCGGTTGGTTCCGACAATACTTCCGACGATTCTTCGGACTTTCGGTGGACTCTTGAACACCCATCGAACTTGACTCCAGTAAACTTGCTTTATGTCTTCAAGCTATCGTAGCTAATCCTGCACACTTAACTCAATAATATGGATTAGATCAATTAACCCATCAATTGACTTCATCATCAAAATCCGAGATTCAATAATCTCCCCCTTTTTGATGATGACAATCAATTAATGACGGAGTTAATCATAACTCCCCCTATCTATATGCCATATTATGAGAAGATAAAAACACTTGAATTCAATCTCTTTGAATTCAACTATTTGAATTAAAATTGATTAAAGCTTGAATTCAAGGTTGTGAATTCATGTTTGTATTCTCACAAGTATGGCATATAGATAGGGGGAGTTAAGGTTAACTCCATCACCAATTGTTTATCATCATCAAAAAGAGAGAGATTGTTGAATCTTGGATTTTGATGATAAAATCAATTAGTAAATTGTTTGATATAATCTATATGTTGAGATAAGTGTGCAGGATTAACTACGATAGCAGTAAGGCATAAAGCAAATGATGCGTTGGAGTCGAAGATTCGGACGATGTACCAGAAGTTTGCCAGAAGCTCACCAAGAGTTCATCGGGAACTCACTGAGAGTTCGTCGGAAGTTCGCCAAGAGTTCATTGGGAGTTCACCGAAAGCTCACTAGAAGACTCATCAAGAAGTTCGCCGGAGGTTGGACGAGAGAAAAATTGACATACAGGACAGATTGTTTGCCTTAATCGTAGTTATAACATTAGTTGGGTTAGGATTGGGAGGTAATCCCACTAACTCAGTTAGAGGCCAACTGGGCCCTTAACAGGGCTGAATTAGGCTGGTTGAATAGCCCATTCAGCACTCGAAGTCACGACTGGTGGTGGCACCGCTAGGACTAGCGGTGGCATTGTCTGGGACATAGTCTCCCAAGTGGTCTAGGCAGTGGTACCGCAGATAGTTAATGCTATCGAGCAGTGGTACCGCCAAAGCTTGGTCTCCGAGCTCTGTCAAGCGGTCGTACTACCCAAACTAAGCAGTGGTACTACCCAGTGTCAATCTGCAGGCGGTAGTATCGCCTAATAATGGCGATGGTACCGTTAGTACCCCGAAATTAGGGATGTGACATTTTTTTGCTCTAATTCTGAAACCATTGGGGCCTATAAATACCCCACCCTTTTCTGCATGAAAGGGCATGAAAGTGTGAACAAAATATTGAAGTCTTGGAGTGTGAAAGTGTTATAAAAGTGAAAAGAATCCTCCTCCCTTTCTAAGTGTTGTGATCATTCAAGAGAGGTGTGAGGCTTGTAAGGGTTAATTCCTAAACCCATAAAAAGGAGAAAGCATTGTAAAGAGGTGGTTGGTCTTCACTTATTAAAGGAAGACCATTAGTAGATGCTGGTGACCTCGACGGAGGAGGAATCAGAAGTAGATGTAGGTCACAATGACCAAACCACTATAAATTCTGGTGTACTCATTTCCATTCTGCTTTTCATTATTATCATTACTTTCTAAGTTAATTGCTAGTTCGTTTACTTTAAAGTCAAGCACTTTCTGAGATCGATTTTCAACAAATGAAAAATTTACAAAACCCACGATTTTTTCCGCTGCACTAATTCACCGCCCACCCCCCCCCCCCCCCCTCTTAGTGCCGCTCTTGATCCTAACATTATCTAGTTTAAAGTAGTTTTAGTTACAATTGAGTTGGTTTAGAATGTAATTAGGCCAACTCAATTATGGGCCAACTGGGCTCGAATTAGGATTGTTTTGGGCCAAGAGAAAGGCTTATTCAGTGACCCAAAAGTTAGGTCAGATGATGGTACCACCAGTTTAGGTGATTGCATCGCTAGTGGCTTAGTCTCCAAGACATAATCTTCAAGACTGTGTCAGGCGGTAGTACCACCCAATGTCAAGCGGTGGTACAGCCCAACACAAGGTAGTGGTACCACCAGTACCCCAAAAACCAAGGAATGGGACACTTTTAAGCTCCAAGTTTAATTCCATTTTAGGCTTATAAATACCTCTCTTATCCCTACTCAGAGAACATATGAACTAAGAATAAAAACAAGGAAAATTATGTCGTAATCTTGTGAGAATTCTCCTCCTTTAGTTTAAGTGTGATTTCTGTTTATAGAGGAGTGAGTGGGGGTGTAAAGGTTTTCTTTTGAGCCTATCAAAAGGAGAATAGAGTTGTAAGGGTAGCTGGTCTTCACCCATTGAAGGAAGACCGTTAATGGATGCCGGTGGCCTCGACGGAAGAGGAATCGGGAGTGGATGTAGGTCACGACGACCGAACTATTATAAACTCGGTTTGCATTCTATTATTGTCACTTACTTACTTTGCAACTGCTTTACTTCCTCGTTACATTAGCTGCACACTCTTATAAACATTTTTAAAGTTAAGCATTTCCGATATCGATTTTTAACGAACGTACAAAGTTTTCTGACTCGACATGATTTTTATCGTAAGTACTAATTCACCCCCTCCCCCCCCTCTTAGTGTCGACTCAATCCTAACAGTGGCATCTATGGTGAATTTGTATAAACTCACAAAATATCATTTTTAGATTGTTGAAAAATATAACAAAGAAGAGGATGAAAACATAATAGAAACAAATAACAAACACAAGATCAAGAACACTATATGAAATATATTTAGGCTTGAAATATGCATAAACACTTTCCTAAAACCTATATTTGCACCCTCTTCTCAACAAGATTGCTATGGATTTGATGCAAATAGTTTTAATGGATATGACAAGCTTTTAGAAGATCTATATTGAGCAAACAATAAAGAATCTTCAAAGAGGAATTAGATAATGTCTAATTCAATCACTTGGAGAGTTATTAAGAAAGAAAAAAAAATATGAAAGAGATATGTTCATAATTTACTCTTAAATACCTATTTATAGATAATTTCATAAAAGACACAACCTTTAGAAAATAACTATCAAAATAACTACAAAGGAAACCACCTTTTCAAATAACTCTTTTTGAAAAGAAATCTTCTTTTTTTAATTTGAACAATAACATACTCGCACACTCTTATACCATACATCATAACACGTATGTATACTCATATACCATACGTCATAATATGTATATATATATACATATATATATATATACATATATATATATATATATATGCATGCTATATATTTTTTTATAATTCTTCTATCTTTCTTCTTATACAATGCATGCATTAACATCATGCTTATAGCTACCTCATAATGATCATCTCATTCAAAATATACTTTCAAAAATATATTTTAAATATATATATTTTATATAATCACTATTTTATAGTAATTTAAGCTTATACTTATCTAATTTGCCTGGAAATGAAAGTGCCAATGAAGGGCCATAATCCTTCTTAGTGATTAGGTATGTTAGGATGCTATAAACATATCAAATTTGTAACAAAGTCATGATATGTTCAAATTAAGAACCTTACATCTTAAATCACTTATAACTCATAATATAAACAATATTTATAGCAAAATTTTGGTAAGATCTTCTCTAAATTACACTATATGTAATTTATAAATTCACCTAAATTTCACCAATAATTTGCCAAAAGTTCAACCTATAATCAAATGGCCTAGTTACTACCAATCAAATACTTACATGATTCTATGAAATAATCTCACTTCATTATTACCATGAAATTTTATAGGAACACAAGAGGCATATAAAAATAAATATACATAAGTTTTCAACTTAAACTAAAATTATTTGGAGGCCAAACTACCCTTCGAATTAACTATATCACCTATTTTGTTCTATTGAAACTATGTTGAGGCTATTTGAATTTTTAAGTCGCATATCTTGAAGTATAGAGATGATATTTACTCAATTCTAAAACCTATATAACCCTAAGAGATCCTTTTAAGACATCAAAAAATGAGTGTAAAATCATCTAGAACAAAACCCTTTCATAGTAAACACGAGATTCTAAGTACTTCCACTTAGAGGACCTATAACTATATGCACCAATCTTACATTAAAGCAATATTGAAAGCCTTCAAATCATAAAAGATTTAGACAAAATATATCCAAAAATTATAGATCAAATCAAATTATTGGTTACTCAAAACATCCAAAAATTTTAATCTATAATATGCTAAACTGAAACCATAAGTTATATCTAGAGAATGATAGGTTTTCTTACCTTATTCTTCCTTAAAGCTAGCTTGATGAGTATAAAGTCAAAATAGAGCTTAAGAGACTATTATGTGGTCTTGGGTTCAATCATAAATTTTTCTTTTTTTAACATAATTTTAGGATTCTATAACTTAATTTGAGTCTAATTTGGATTGACAAAAATGATAATTTTTTTATCTAATTCATCTTTAAATCTCACTTAAATAGTTTAATATTTTTAGTATAGTACTTCTCTTTGATTTTCATCTCCACTTAATTATCTATTCCTCCGTTCATATATAAATAAATCATTTTATCATCCTCCGCACATAATGTTTAAACTTAAAACTTGATTGTTTTAAACATAATCATTTTATATGAAAATCTCTTCTAATTACTGTGTATATACTTATTATCATTAATTATTATCATAACTTAACCTCATACTTAAGTCCACTAGTATATTTAGGCTTACCACATCGAAGAATTATACCTTTTAATTGCAAAACATACTTAAAATATGCATCAACGCTTATATATAATTCAAGTAACATTTAAAACCCTTTATCAATTTTTGAAAGTATATAATTTAATTTTAAAAATCAATAATATGAGCATATGATATATTATCTTTTTAAAGTATAAACATCATAAAACATATCTTTAAGATGAAAATATAAGTGCTTCTATTTGCCCCATACATACATAGAAATTTATGTCATGCACAGTCTAGAAGTTAAACCAGTGAACAGGTTTCAGCTGCAATTATGCTCTCCATCTCAAAAAAATTTTAGAACAGGTTGTGAAGAGGAGAGACATTCTGCCACAAGCTTGAGCAAAATTTTCTTAATGGATCAGAAAATGCACTAGTTCATAGGATTGTCGTGCTTCAAGAAACCCAATGATGTACCAACGCATACACATACAGATCACAAGTCATAAGAGGGATTTATAACAAGCTTTAAAGATCAATCAGAAAATGCACTAGTTCATAGGATTGTTATGCTTCAAGAAACCCCATGATGGGCCGACGCACGACATCTGAGATGATTTGCATTATGCACATTTTGACCACCCACCATCATCGGTTCTCTGAAAGATTCGTGGTTTCTTTCCAGTGAATGTGTGTCTCCAATCAGGATTCTCAATCAAGTAGTTCCATTTCCTGCATATACAATAGGAAGTAGCCTTTGAAATTTTTCATGATGAACTATTTTCTCTTGCAGTAATGATACAAAAGCCTAAAGGCAGAAAAAAGCCAAGGAAAATAGTGAAAATTAGATTGAGCCCATGGATGAGCTCGAAACTAATTGCAATGTGAATTATCTAACAGCAGTAAAGTAGCTTCATTTGATTATGTCAGGTTTGCTTCCGAAATAATTGTACTTGACCACATTTTCCAATCTAATTATATTATGGCCATATATTCTTCTCCAATCTTAAAGGAACCAAAAATCCAACTAAATGTCTCTCAGATGCTGGTTCCAGTCACCATCAATTTCCAGTACAATAAAGTAATCACCTCCAAGTTTTACCACATGCATCACAATGTACCAAAAATTGCCAGGCTCACAGCCCTAGCCAACATAAGATAATCTTGATATTCTGGCTATATTTGAGCATGAGTATAATGAAATTGATCAAAGCAAAACACTCAAGGGCTATCTTTCTAAGCATCACTACACTAAAGTTTCAACCAGTGTTGTGTTTCCTTCTTACATACACAATTGTTTTTCCCACATTAATTACTTAGTAACAAAATGCAAAAATGAAGTGATATCATTTGCCAGAAGGAACCAGATAATTAGTTTCCTTGTTTCAATGTCTGGCCTATCAAAAGCAAAGCATACTTGCATTGCATTACTACTTAAAATGTTTGATACAAAGCAGGAAGCCAGAAACATCCTGTCAAAGTAGAGCTTGAAATACAAACCTTCTTTCGCTTTCAACAAAATCAGGGGCCTCTGCATAAGGAGAGGTAGAACATCTCAAGAGGAATTCGGAATCAGAAAGTTGCTGCAGAGATGAAGCATAAGACTTCCAATCAGACATCCTGAAATCAACAAATAGAAAGTGTTGTCAAAAAGCATCCTAGGCAAGACACAGTTAAAAGGTTTCGCTCACAATTAATATAATGCTTTACATTAATGGAAACTTATTCTTTTGTAGAAACATTTGTATCCTTAGCCATATCATGAGGCATCTTTATGCAATATAAACACAACACAAAGTTTTACCAGAGCATCTTTTCACATGGGCAAATGTATAAACCTTGAAGACTCCTTTGATATCAAATTACTAAAAACATGAATGGTATTTTAATTAGAGTCGGATAAATCAGCTACCACAAAATTCTGCATAGAAAACAAAAACAACAACAAACCCCAATGTCCCAACTATTTGAAGTTGAAATAAAATTGTGAGGTCCACCAGGAGCTCTGGAGTATAACTTTATAGCACTATTATAATATATGGATTTACTATTCTCATTTAGCATAATCTGCACATTAGCAGATTATAGTTGGCAAGAGAATTTTGTTATTACACTGCCTATCTTAAGCAAACTTTTATCCTTGTATATGGATAACACAAGGCAGTAAAACATGTCTTACTGTATATTAATTGTACTAGCTTGTATCATCGGACAATTGGATAATATGTCAAAAGAGGATGATATGAATAAAAAGTATGTACCAAGTGCAAGGAGCAATCTCAAATCTGTCATGACAGGTGTCATAAGTATCTAATAACCTTCCTTTCCAATTAGAATCATCAGAAGATAAAGACACTCGAATCCTCCTGACGATCTCATCTGGACCTCTTGAGCTTCTATCAAAGCTCGCAGGCATAATTGAATCAGATGAAGTGTCTACCTGAACAATCAGTTACAGAGGTGATCCGATGTCAGCGAAAACTTTATGAATTTAGACAAACATGGATTAGTTTCAAACTTCCATGGGCAACTACATCTAATAGCAAATGGTTCAAATTTGGCTTATGCAGCATGCAGAAATAAAAGAAGTGATGGTAACAACAGGTAATCCTAAATAAGAAGAGGCTTGTGCACCAAGTGCCAAGACCAGCATCACAATCAGTGTGGATTAGTTTCAAACTTTCTTTGGACAGCTACATGTAATAGTAAATTGTTCAAAATTGGCTTATGCAGAAATACTTCAAGGTTACTCCTTAGAGAACGAAATGCACATCACCATGTTTACAGGTATAATGGTTTATGGACTCTTTTGAACTATGTTCAAGTTTTACTGTCACAATTAACTTACCAGAAAGCCACTGACGATGGGGCAAGCATTTCCACAGGAGTCTAGTTTGGTGTTGTGCCTGAGGACACACAGCGTTTGCAAATGAAACTTTTGCTGGCTATTGTGCAAAGCTTCTATTAGTTTCGAACATAGAGGCAAAGAAAAACCTTCTTTCTTCTGTTTTCTTTCCGATACAGTGGCATTGATCGGATGCTGCAGCAAGCAGAAATAACAATTGTGAGGCTTACTATATTATCATCATCACGATCGAATGAAAAAAGAAGCCTTAAACGAGATGACAAGATTATGAATCAAACTCGTTTGGGCCCATCATCGAAGCCGCCGATGAGGTGAACCTGCACAAAACATATGAACACAGAAATGGAGCTAATCGACAAGGCCAGCAACGGCAAAAGTGAAAATGGAATACGAAGCAAACATCGAAAGAAGCTTCGTCGCTGTCGTCGTCATTGTCGGCAATAGATGATAGCATTTGAGCGAGGCCATTGTCGACAACGCCAGGAAAATCCATATGGCTGACGGAGGTTCTGCAACATAAATGCTTCGATCGCATCAGAACCAGCACACCACGTACATGTTTCTGCAATGACTAGTGAGAAAAGCAACACGGGGCTCTCACATTCCAGTGTTCCTGCTGCGGATCACAAGGCCGACGCACGTGGTCGCCTCGTCCGTGCCCACCAGCTACCCAAAAGCACAAATACACTAAGAATCGTCGAAAGATCGGAGAAAGGGGACACCTTTGGGGGTGATTTCGATTTACCTGGACGAGGGCAGGATCGACGGTGGCGTACTCTCTCTGGAAGACGTACACGAGGCGGCCGGGGGGCGGCCGCTCGGCGGAGGAGACCTTCTTCTCGGGGGTGCCCTTGAGGCGATCGGAGGAGGAGAGGACGGCCGGGTGATCCAATAAGGCAGCCAAGATTTCTCTTCCCCGGACCATCTGAAATGGAGAGAGGCGGAAAAGATCGATCGACTCTTTTTTGGTAGAGATTGGAAAACAGAGTAGGGATCAACCTGGAATTGGGAGGTGGAGAAGGGAATGCCGTCAACAAAGATCATCGTTGTGCCTTATCCTCCTCCTCCTGGTCACGGCTGCTTCGGAGCTCGAGCGTGCGGCTTGTCAACGCGATGCCCTTTCGGTTCCCACACTGGCGACGTGTCAACCGCTTTGGTGTGTCGGACCAGGTCAGCATCACCAGGAAATCATCTGATGGCCTGGCCCACAACAGTATTATGGGCCCAGTCCACCACCACCTATTAGCTTAAAGGGATGTGTTTATGTAAATTAGTCACGAGTTCGACTTTTTTTCTTTTTTCCTCTATTTACTTTTGATTCTTACGTTTCTCTTCTTTTGACATTTTGATTACTTTTAATTTAAATAAGACAAATCTGAAAATGTAATATCAACGGTCTCATGGTCAAGTTGTTAGAACATTGGACTTCAAATCTCGGTGGTACCTGATTTTTTTTATTTTTTATATGTTACAAAAACTCCTTAAAAAACCGTTATTATATATATATATATATATATATATATATTGATCTTATTTATTCGTTAAATTTGAGAATTTTTAAAGAAGTTCTCTAAAGCCATATTAATAATAATATATTCAGATTATATAATTCTTCTTTTCTTCACTGACTCCTAACACTTTTTTTTTTTTTGCTGAAAATGGAGAGTACTCCATTTCAATATCTAGTTTAATCAAAATTAACCTACCAACACAAATAATAGTTCGTATGTTGGGTTGGCAGCCCATAGATTCAGCCTATATTGAGCTTTAATAGCCCACAACTCACCTCTTCTCTTAACCTACCCCTAAATCTGATTAGGGGGTGGGTGGTGGCTGCTAAAAGAGCATAAAAAAAGGCAGCAATGAGGGAGAAGGCTGCAACCACGTGATTCCAAAGAAAATGAGGAGAACAAGGCAGAAAAACAAGAGAAAGAAAGGGAAGAAGACAATGACAACACAGAGAGACTGTTCTCAATCATATAGTAGTGTTCTCATCTCAGGTTAGATCAAATCTATAGTAGATTCTTACTATGATTACTTATGGAGAATTATGGAGGATTTAGATATTGTGCACAGTGTCGTGATCCTTGTATCCCAGTTATTCTCTTGTGATTGTTGCTAGGGCTTGGGAAAGAGATTGAGATTTATATATTCATTATTCTCATAGTGGATTATCTCTAGTTTGCCCCGTGGTTTTTACCCTTCACATTGAAGGGGTTTTCCACATATATCTTGGTGTTTTATTTTATTATGGTTCTATTTAATTCCGCTGCATATTATGGCCTGCTAGTATTTGTTCATATACACTAATTATTTATCTTTATATCCCATCATCATCAACCAAGAAAAATAATTAGGAAAGGAAGAATTGTTTGGGATAGATAGCCCCCAAAGTATTAAATGCTTAATTTTCAATTCCAATGCCATGGGTATCATCTTTGTTTTATTTGATCTCCTTCGATTAATAGACAATATTTCAACATATAAGGTCATTATAATGTGGGACGTGGGGTGAATTAGTGCTTCGATAAAAAATTCAACGATTCGAAAACTTTTATTCAATGAAAAATCATGTCGATGTGTTTAACTTAGAATAAGTACAATGAGTAATTAAAGTAATATTAATGATAATGAAAAATAAAATAGAAATGTAAATCAAGTTTTAGAGTGGTTCGATCGTTGTAACCTACGTCCACTCTCGATTCCTCCTCCGTTGAGGCCATCGGCATCCACTAACGGTCTTCCTTTAATAGGCGAAGACCAACTACCCTCTTACAACCCTTTTCTCTTTTTCACGGGTTTAGGAGATAACCGTTACAACCACTCAACCCTCCCTTAAACAGAAATTACACTTTTAGATAAGATGAGGGGAACTCTCAAGATTATAATAGTGTTTTCCCCAATTTATGTTCTCAGTTCGTGTGTTTACTAAGCAGGGATGAGTGGGGTATTTATAGGCCCTAAATGACTTCAAAAGATGGAGCCAAAATTTAAATCCCTAAGATTTTGGGATACTAGCGGTACCACTGCCTGCTAGTCTAACACTGGGTAGTACCACTGCCCAGTCTGGCGGTACTACTACTTGACATACTAACATTGGGTGGTACCATCGCCCAGTCAGGCAATACCATTACTTGACATAGTATAGAAGACTGTATTTGGGTGGTACCACCACCTGACATAATTTGTCCAAACATAATTTGGGAGACTATGTCTGGGCGGTACCACCACCTAGTCTGGGCGATACCACCGTTAAACCCTACTACAGGAAATTGAATGAGCTAAACAATTGGCTCAATTTAATCCTGATTCAAGCCCAATTGGCCCTTAATTGAGTTGACATTGTTTCACCCCAATACCGACTCAATTAGACCTAAACTAACTCAATCTTGATAAATTATTACAAAACACGAATGATATGTTGTTTGGCATATCATTGGTTCTTCCAACGCTTCGTCCGATCTTTCGGCACATCATCCTCTCCTTCAGTGTATTACCCAATCAGCATGTTGACTCCTGCAACTTTCGATCTCCTTGGCGCAATGTCCGATCCTTTGACTCGATGCTCGAACTAATGACATGAAGTCCTTCTGTCGGCACGTCGACCGATCCTTCGGCCTGATGTCCAATCTCCTGACATGTTCAACTCTAGCCCAACGTTTGATTCCTCTTTCTTCAATCAATTTGCCTCTCTTTGATCGAAGCTAGTCCTATGTCACTCAAAATACATATTAGATCACAAACTCATTAATTAATTTCATCATCAAAATCCAAGATTCAATAATCTCTCCCTTTTTATGATGATAATCAATTGATGACAGAGTTTAAACTAAACTCCCCCTATCAATATGGTATAATTTCAATCATAAATTATATGCAATGCATCATATTATTACTTACATCATAAGTTCAAGTATTGCATCTAAACCATCATACATAATAAAATTTCATTTTATCATGCATGATCATCATCATACCTTCTCCCCCTTTGTCATCAATAAAAATGAGAAGTACAACTAGCAATTTTTGAAACATGCAAGTTCTACTTCATTATAGAACATGCAAGCTTAGCAAGTTTTAGACATATACAAGTTTTACAACATACAAGCTAGCAACAATTTTGAGTTGCGCAATTTTGTAAATTTTGCTTCTTGAGATGTGCAAGTTTACACTTTTGCTTCTCTTGAGATGTGCATGCTAGCAAATTCTTCTCCTTGAAATGTGCAAGCTAGCAAGTTTTTCTCCTTGAAATGTATAAGCTAAAAATTTTTCTCCCCATTTATCATTGTCAAAAGGAATGGAGTAATACAATATTGTAAGTATTTTTTTCCTTTACATCAATTTTCAAGTCATGACAAATAAGATATTAAGAAAATTTTACATTAATATTTCAATTGTAAAAAATGAAAGATCAAGTCATGAATACCGAAAGACCATGAGTTATTTTTAACATATCTCTTCTTTTGTAAATAGAATAAATGTTAGGAAATAATCTTGATTCATAAAGAAAACTCAAGTCATAAAAATCAAAAAATCAAGATCATGTGAATACCAAAACACATGATTCATTTTGATCTTTAGTAAATAGCAAAAAGGAACATAGGACAATAAAAGATCTTGTTTCATGTATAAGAAATCTCAAGTTATTAAGATCATGATTCATATATTAAAAATTTCAAGTTATAATTCCTAGAATTCACAAGAAAAATCATGATTAAAAAAAATCCTCTTAAATAATAAGAAGGAATGATACGAGAGCACATAATAAGATATCTTGATTCATAAAAGATTTCAAGTTATAATTTTGATGAATCAAGAGAAAAATCATCATTCATTTAGATAATACTCCTCTTTAATAAATAACGAAAAGAAATCTTGGAAGATCATTCAAAAAATCTCTAAGTATCAAGTTCATGATTAAGATAAAACTCATTCAAATTTAATTTATCAAATCATCAAAATCATTTTCTTAAGAGATTCATAAAAATAACATAAATAGATTCATTAATCTCCTTTTGGAAGCTCGATAAGATTTTAGGGATAGAGACATTTTCAAGAATAATACATTTCCTTTTTTTTTATGTGTTTCAATTTATGTGATTTATTTCATACAAGTATATCTTTATCTTTTATGCCAAACAAAATCATGCATCATCATTTAAAGCCGAAAAACAAGATTTATCACAAGAGTCATTAAGATCAAATCATCATTACTTCAAATCATCATCCATCATTAAATCATCAAGCATGATTTCATTAAACATAAAGTATTTTCAATCAAAATCATTTTATGTGTTGCAATAATGCATTTTTCTTCTTAAGTGAATCTAACTTTTCATACTTGGTGCTCCGATAAAAAAACTCAACGATTCAAAAACTTTTGTTCGATGAAAGACCATGTCAAAAATGTTGAAGGCATGCTTGACTTAGAATAAGTGTAATAAGCAATTAAAGTAATATTAATGACAATGAAAAGCAAAATAAAAATGTAAACCAAGTTTTATAGTGGTTCGATCGTTGTGACCTACGTCCACTCCTGATTCCTCCTCCGTTGAGGCCACTAGCATCCACTAACGGTCTTCCTTTAATGGGCGAAGACCAACTACCCTCTTACAACCCTTTTCTCATTTTCACAGGTTTAGAAGATAATCGTTACAACCACTCAACCCTTCCTTAAATAGAAATTACACTTTTAGAGAAGAGGAGGGGAACTCTCAAGATTACAATAGTATTTTCCCCAATTTATGTTTGCAGTTCATGTGTTTACTAAGTAGAGATAAGTGAGGTATTTATATGCCCCAAATAGCTTTAAAAGGTGGAGCCAGAATTCAAATCCCCCGAGATTTCGGGGTACTAGCAATACCACCGCCAATACTAGGCGGTATCACCGCTTGCTAGTCTGACACTAGGCAGTACCACCGCCCAATCTGACGGTACTACCGGTTGACACACTAACACTAGACGATACCACTACTTAGTGTAGTAGTACCACCGACCAGTCTAGTGGTATCACCGCCTAACACAATCTAGGAAATTATGTTTAGGCGATACCACTACCTAGTCTAGGCGATACCATCGCCAAACACTACTATAAGACATTTAATGGGCCAAACAATAGGCCTAATGTAGCCTTGATTCAGACTCAATTGGCCCCTAATTTGTTAAATCTCGGATTTTGACGATAAAACTAATCAATAAGTGTTTATGTTTTAATCTGCGTTTTGAGTGACGCAGGATGCTTCGATCAGGATGAGACAATTAAAGTATGAAGAATCATGTTGTGCCGAAGGAAAACATGTCAGAAGATTGGACGTCGAGTTGGAGGAATGATAGACAGAAGGCTTCGGGCCGTGGATTCGAGCATCGAGCTAGGAAGAGTAGATATTATGCCAAGGATATCGAAGATGCAGAGTCAATTGACCGATTGGGCAATAGGCTGCAAGAGAGGATGAAGCGTCGAAGAATCGGATGAAGCGTCGAAGAATCGGACGAAGCATCGAGGGACCAATGACATGTCGGACAACTTGATTAATGCTTAGTATTAATTGTCTAGATTGAAGTATATTTTATATATGCAGGATTAACTACGATAGCAAGGAATGAAGCAAAATGAAGTCCCGGAGCCAAGGACGCGATTTCGTTGGGAGTTTGAGAGTTCGTCGGAAGTTCGAACGTTCGTCGGAAGTTCTGATGGAACCAGCCGAGAAGTCTCAGAACTTGCCAAAGAAGCTCATCAGAACTCGCCAAGAAGATCATCGTGAAGTCCAGGAGCTTGCCGGGAGTCCGCTAGAACATTGTCGGGAGTTCATCGGAAGTTCGTTGGAAGATCGTCGGAAGCTCGTCGGAAGAAGCAATTGACATACCGGAACTAGAATGCTTAGAATATGTCTTAAGAATCATTGTTAGCACATAATTGGAGTTGGGATTGGGAGGTAATCCCATCAACTCTGTTAGGGGCCAATTGGGCCTAAAGTTGGGCTGGTTTGGGCCGGATTCAAGACCCAACCAGAATGCTGAAAGCCTGGCTAGCGGTGGCATCGCTAGGGCTAGCGATGGCACTGCCTGGGGGACTCAGTATCCCAAGAGGTCTGGGCGATGGTACCGCCAGCAGTAAATGCTGCCAGTAGTGGTACTGCCCCTATCAGGCAGTGGTACCGCCGGAGCTCGGTCTTCGAGCTCTATCAGGCGGTGGTACCGCTAGAGCTCGGTCTCCGAGCTCTATCAAGCGGTGGTACCGCCCAGCGCAGGCGGTGGTACCACCCATACCTAGGAAACCCGGGATAAGATATTTTTAGGCTCTAAGTTTGAATCAACTTGAAGCCTATAAATACCCCTCTCATCCTTGGTTAAAGCACACAAGCACAAAGAGTTTAAAAGTGAGAAAATGCTGCTGCAATCTCTTTAGAAATTCCCTCATCCACTCTAAGTTTAGAATTATGTAATAGGAGTGTGTGTGCTTGTAAGGGTTGTCTCCTAAACCCAGTAAAAGGAGAAGAGGGGTATAAGAAGGAGGTTGATCTTCGCCTATTAAAGGAAGATCGTTAGTGGATGCTAGTGGCCTCGACGGAAAAGGAATCGGCGAAGTGGATATAGGTCATGACGACCGAACCACTCTAAAATCTGGTTTGTGTTTACGCTTTGAGGAATTTACTTTCATAGCAAACTGCCTCACCTTCTTGCTTTACATCCACTATGCTTTTCAAGCTATCTTTATGAAAACGCTTTCAAGTTATCTTTCCGAAATCGGTTTTCATCGAAATCAGTTTTTATCGTACGAAGGTTTTTTGAACCGACGTAATTTTTACCGCTGCACTAATTTACCTCTTAGTGCTGACCCCGATCTTAACAATTGGTATCAGAGTCTCGTTTT
>LVTN01001879.1:11847-53178 GCA_001649415.1 Musa itinerans | reverse complement strand
AGAAAGCTGCAACCTTTACTCATCCCGGACTTAATATAGACTGATATATTAATGGACTTCATCGAAGAGCTTCCCTCATCATAAAAAAAGATACAATTCTTGTTGTGGTTGATTGCCTTACAAAGTATGCTCACTTTTGCATTGTTCGTAATCTATACACTGCTTCTAGTATTGCTCGAATCTTTATGGAGAATATTATAAAATTACATCGAATGGCGTATCACCCACAAATCAATGGCTAGATTGAAGTGATGAACAGGTGCTTGGAGACATACCTCAGATGCTTCACTAGTGACCGGCCAAAAGAGTGGACAAAGTGGATTCCTTGGGCCGAGTGGTGGTATAATACAACTTATCATTCATCCACAAAATGTACTCCCTATGAGGCTATGTATAGCCGACCTCCTCCTGTGATCCCAAATATGTGTTGGGCACCTTTAAAGTAGAACAAGTAGACAGGGAACTATAGGACAGAGATAAAATGCTGAAGTTACTAAAAGATAATCTCACTGTAGCTCAAGCAAGGATGAAATAGTAATATGATTAATACAGAGGCGAAGAGAATTTTCAGTAGGAGATTGAGTCTTCCTACAACTTCAACCATACAAGCAAACATCAATCCAGACCAGAGCATTTATGAAGCTTTCACCTCAGTTCTATGGACCCTACCAAATTTTGGAGTTCATCAGAGCAGTAGTATACAGATTGAACTTACCCGCCAACTCCCGAATCCATCCAATCTTCCATATGTCATATTTAAAGCTCAAGTTGGGATAAAACGAGACATCCCAAAGCCATCAACCAAATATGACTACCTAAGGAGAACTCCAGACCCAATCGAGTGTCATTATTGATCGACGGATCATGACTCGACGACAACGACCCACTACTGAAGTGCTAATATAGTGGGCGAACCTACTAGCAGAAGATGCCACTTGGGAGAAATATGACGAATTGAAGATCAAATTCCCAAAATTCATGGATCGTCAGCCTCGAGGACAATACTGATTTGAAGAGGGCGGGTCTGTTAGAACTCTAGCTAGAAGAGTCCTAATTGAGTTTCATTGAAAGAGGAATTCATGTAAAACCTACCTAGCCGACCCTAACTAAAGAGTTGAAGAGGTCGGCTAAGGTTAGGATTAGTTTGAAGGTTGCTTCTTAGAGAAGCATTAGGAGTTGGTTAGAAGTAGGAGTCTTGAGTAGGAGTCCTATTAGGAGTTGGGGTTTAGAAGCCCTATAAATAGTTATGTATTCATCCTCTTTTGAAGGGAATAAATGAATCTTTTTAGCAGCCTTCGAGTAGCAACATAGAGAAAGGAACCCCTATAGAGTTCCAAGGAAGTCATTCCCCTAAAGAGATCAACCCCAAGCTTAGAATCCGCAAGGGTTCTAACAGCAATCTCACTTAAAAGCTGTTAAAAGGATTTTTAGATACATAAAAGGAATACCTAATATAAGATTATGGTATCCAAAAACTAAAAATCTTTAATTGATTGCTTATGCCGATGCTAATTTTGCTAGATGTAGAATAGATTAAAAAAAGCACATCTGGAACATGCCAACTCTTAGGTTATTCACTTGTTTCTTGGTCTTCCAAGAAATAAAATTCTATTGCATTATCTATAGTTGAGGTTGAATATGTAGCAGTAGGTGCATTTTGTGCATAAGTTATTTGGATAAAAAATACTTTAGAAGATTATGAACTTTACCTAAAAAACATTCCTATAAAATACGATAATACTAGTGCTATTTGTTTAACAAATAATCTTATTCAACATTCTAGAACTAAACATATTGATATTAGGCATCATTTTATTAGATATTATATTAATAATCATGATATATATCTAGAATTTATTGATATAAAACATCAATTAGGATACTTTGGAAGACGATGTATCCAAGTTGCTTGGGGGAGGAGAGTTTTCATTCAAATTTGAAGCATTAAAATCAAAATCATTATCTAAATTATTTTTCTTAAATTTGGGAAGCTAATTAAAGATAACATGAATAGATTCTTCTATAACCAAGGTTCTTTTATTAAAAATACGAAAAGCTTTAGAAATAGAGGAGTAACTAAGAAATATACCTTCATTGGATTTTGCATCATATTTTCCTAAGGCATCTTTTTCATTTAAAATAAAATATTTATAACCAAAAACTTTAAAATATAAAATGTTGAGTCTTTTATTATTCCATAATTCATAAGAAGTTTTGAAAAGTAATGGTCTTACGAGAACCCTATTCATGACATAGCATGTCATGTTAACAGCTTCGGCCTAAAAATATTTGGGTAGACTATGTTTGTTTAATATGGTTCTTGCCATCTCTTGTAAGTATCTATTTTTTCATTCAGCTACTCCATTTTGTTATGGATTTCTTGGAATAGAGAAATTACGGTTTTACCCATTTGACTCACAAAAAATTTGAAAATCATGATTTTAAAACTCACCACCATAATCACTACGATAGATGAAATCATAAAACCCTTTTCATTTTGAATAAATTTATAAAATTTTAAAAAATATTTAAAATAATCATTTTTGTATGCCAAGAATTATGTCCAAGTGTATCTACTATAATCATCAATATTTACAAAGACATATTTACTACCTCCTAGACTTGTTGTATCAATTGATTCAAATAAATACAAGTGGATCAATTGTAGTGGTTTAGAGGTACTTAATTGATTTTTTAATATGAAACTACTTTTTATTTATTTTCCTAGTTGACATGCATAACAAACTTTGTCTTTAACAAATTTGATATTAGGCATTCCTCTTGCAAGTTCTCTAGTTGAACTTTGCAAGATTAATTTCATACTAGCATGACCTAATCTCCTATGCCAAAGCCATGCATCATCGTCTAAAGGCGAAAAACATGTTTCATCACAAAACTCATCAATATCAATAATATACACATTATTATTTTTTAAGGCAATTATAAATCTACTTTTGTGTGGTATTTCAATTATACAAGTATTAGATTCAAATTTGATGATATATCTTTTATCACACAATTGACTAATGCTTTATAGATTATGTTTTAAACCATCTACTAATAATACATCTTCATTTAAAAGGTTTGACTTGTTACCTATGGTTCCTTTGCCAATAATTTTCCTTTTGTTGTTGTCTCCGATAGTGACGTGACGTACTCTTCGTCTTGGCTAGTGAGCTTAGAGAAGTGTGTTGGATCTTCGGTCATGTACATTAAGCATCCACTATCAAGGTACCATCTCTTGCTCCTAGTTTTTTATTGTATACATATCTACAAAAAAGGGGGTTTTCTTTTAGATACCCATTTAACTTTGAGTCCCTCATTAATAGGTCTACCTATTTTTGTTGATTTATTTAAGATTCCTTTAAGAACCCAAACTAATTTATGCGGACTATACTTTTTAAAAGAACATCTATAGGCTAATGTCCATATTATCCACAAAAAATATATTTATCTCTAAGTGAGACATATAATGTAGATACTTTAACGAAGATAGTTGGCTTTGTTGAATCTCGAATTTTGATGATGAAACCAATTGATAGTGTTTATGATCTGCTCTGCATTTTGAGTGATGCAGGAAGCTTCGATCAGGGAGAGACAATTAAAGCAGGAAGAATTATGTTGGGCCGGAGTGGAACATGTTAGAAGATTGGATGTCGAGCCGGAGGATAGGTCGACATATCGGTAGAAGGCTTCGGGCCAGAGGTTCGGGCATCAGACTAAGAAGAGCGGAAATTATGCTAAGGAAATCGGAGTTATGGAGGTCAACTGGCCAATTGGTTAATAAGCCACAAGAAATGATGATGCACCGAAGAATCGGAGGAGGCGTCGATGAACCAATGACATGCCGGACAACATTTGATTTAGCTTTGTAATAATTGTCTAGATCGAAGTAGGTTTTAGGTATAATTGGGTTAGAATTGGGCCAACTCAATTAGGGGCCAATTGCATCTAAGTTTGGACTATATTGGACCAAGTAAAAGGCCTAAATAGTGACCCAACAGGTGGAACCATCGGTGGCATAGTCTCCGAGACTATGTCAGGCAGTGGTACCACCAGTCTGGGCAATGGTACTACCTAAACACAGTCTCCGAGACAATGTCAAGTGGTGGTACTGCCAGACTGGGCGATGGTACCGCCCAGTAGCAGGGTGTTAGGTGTTGTACCGCTAGACTAGGCGATGGTACCATCTAGTATCAGTAATACAAGCGGTGGTACCACCTAGCACTGGTGGTGGTACCGCCAGTACCCGAAAGACCTAGGATGAGACTAGTTTTGGCTCCAAGTTTGAATCCATTTGGAGCCTATAAATACCTCTCTCATCCCTAGTTAACACACACAAGCATAGAGAACTTAAAAGTGGGAAAACGCTATAGCAATCACTTGAGAAATCCCCTCCTCCAGTTCTAAAGTTTAGAATTCTGTTTAGGGAGGAGTGAGTGCTTGTAAGAGTTGTCTACTAAACCCGTGAAAAGGAGAAAGATTGGTGTAAAATGGTAGTTGATCTTCACCTATTGAAAGAAGATCGTTAGTGGATGCCAATGGCCTCGACGGAAGAGGAATCGGGAGTGGATGTAGGTCACGATGATCGAACCACTATAAAAGTCTGTTTGCATTTCTATTTGTACAATTTACCTTTATTGCAAACTGCCTTACTTGCTTTAATTTCTCATTACACTCTTACGAACGCTTTCAAGTTAAATACATTTCCGATATCGATTTTATTAAAATGAAGATTTTTCGAACCGACATCGTTTTTATCCGCTGCACTAATTCACCCCCCTCTTAGTGCCGACTCAATCCTGATAGGCTTTTATTGAGTGCTACTCACAAAGCCAATTCCTTCCTTTTATTAACATGACCCTTATTAGCAAGGATCATGTTTAGAGATTTATTACATATTTTAAATTTTTTTAATATTTCTTGTAGTAAATTTTTTTCTTTCTTAAGTGAATCTATCTCTTCACACTTAGTGCAAGGAACTAACATACTATCATCATGCTCATTTTTTAATTTATCAAATTCACTAACAAGAGAAGCATGCTCTATTTTTAACAATTTATACTTTTTATTAACTAATTTAAAATCATCAAATAAATCATTAAAGGCATTGAATAATTTATCATAAGATAAAGAAGATTCATTTGAGTTACATACCTTGTTGCCAAATGTTATTAATGTGTAATTTACAACTTCTTCTTTGTTGGTAGGCTCCTCATCTTCGGATGCACTTGAGTCATCCCAAGTAACTTTGAGTGCTTTCTTTTTCTTTAATAGATTCTTCTTCACATAGGGATATTCATTTTTGAAGTACCTCGACTTTTTAAATTCATAGCAAATTATTTGGTCTTTTTTATCTTATTTTGTTTTGTTCCTTTTTAAGAATTTTTTAAACTTCTTTGTAAAAAGTGCCAAGTCGTCATCATCATCATCATCGTAATTTGAGTTTTCAACCAAATGGCCTTCTTTGGTTCTAAGTGATATGTCTTTCCAGTTCTTTAGAAGGTTGTTCTCAAGTTCATCATGTGCTATACATGTCATTTCATAGGTCTTCAAAGACTCGATGAGTTCTTCAAGCGGAAAGTTATTTAGGTCCTTTACTTTTTGTATTACTATTACTTTAGGATCTCAACTTTTTGGAAGAGATCTTAATATCTTATTAACAAGTTCAAAATTAGAAAAACTTTTACCAAGTACTGTAGACCATTGAAGACATCTGTAAAACGGGTGTACATATCTCGAATAGTGTCATTTGGGTTCATACAAAACAACTCATAACTATGAATCAAAAAATTAATTTTTGACTCTTTAACCCTACTTGTGCCTTTATGTGTGACTTCGAGTGTGCACCAAATCTCATATGCAGTTTAACATATAGAAACCCGATTAAATTTATTTTTATCAACAGCGTAAAACAAAGCATTCATCGCTTTAGTATTCAAAGAGAAAGTATTCTTCTCCAAATTATTCCATTCGTTCATTGGTTTGGAAGACTTTTCAAGATCGCTTTTAACAATGGTCCATAAATCAAAATCCATAAAAAGCAAGAAAATCTCATTCTAGTTTTCAATACGTGTAGTCCATCCCATTGAACATAGGAGGACAAGTGATAGAAACTCTCTTGATTGCCAGTAAAAGTCATTTCTCTTGGGTGTTAAACCAAATGAGAGAAACCTTGACTCTGATACTAACTATTATGACCGAAATCGATACTAAGAGGGGGGGGGGTGAATTAGTGCTTATATAAAAACATCGAGTATTTAAAAAAATCATTTCGATAAAATCATATCGGAAATGCATTGAAATTTAGAGAAAGTGTGAAGTGGAGTGATCAGCCAAATTAGTAAGCAATATAAAGGAAAAAAGGCAAAGAAGGGAAGGCACACTAATTTTATAGTGGTTCGATCATCGTGACCTACGTCCACTCTCGATTCCTTCTCCATTGAGGTCACCGGGTTCCACTATTGATCTTCTTTCAACGGGAGAAGATCAACTACCTTTTTACAACTCTATTTTCTTTTTCACAGGTTTAGGAGATAACATTTACAATTCTCTCAGCCCTCCCTTAAATAGAATTTACACTTAGAAAAGAGGAGAGGAACTCTCAAGGAATCATAATAGCATTTTCTTAGTTAGATCATAAGTTTTTTGTTCATACTTTAGTATTCTTTCATACAGGAAAGAGTGGGATATTTATAGGCCCCAAATGGCTTTAAAAATGGAGCCCAAATGTGTCTCATCTTAGGTTTCCGGGGTATTGACGGTACCACCGCTAGTATTGGGCGGTACCATCGCCTGTAGACTAACACTAGGCAGTACCACTACCTGAGAAAGCCTCGGAGACTAGGCTCTGGCAGTACCACTACGTGACAGGGCGGTAGCACCGCCTAGTAACATTAATTGCCGATGGCACCGCCGCCCAATCTAGGCGATACCTCAAGTGGTGCCATCGCTTGGGCCAGCTAAGGATCACTAAATGGGCCAAACAATATGCCCAATTCAGCCCTAATTCAGGCCTAGTTGGTTCCTAGTTGAGTTAGTATGATTACTCCCCAAACTAACTCAAATTGACACCTAACTACAATAATTAAGGCTAAAATAATTATAATATAAGCAATCTCAGTTGTCCGGCATGTCAATTATTCTTTTGGTGAACTCCCGACGAACTCCTAACAAGCTTTTGGTGCATCATCCGAACCTTCGATGTAACGCCTGATCCATCCGTTCTTGACGCATTGTTCAATTCTTCCGGCTCGATGCTCAATCTTTGACTCCGACCCAATGTTTGATTCTTTGATTAATTTGCCTTTTTATGATCGTAATTAGTCTTGTATCACTTATCTCAGCACATGAATTAGATTATAAATCAATTGATTTCATTATCAAAATTCGAAATTCAATAAAGAGAACAGTTGACCTCCTTCATTCTCTCCTATAGATCTAAAAGTTTTCAAGGATATATGATCTCCATATAAAAATAGCATAGTCAATTCTATTTTAGGTATTCAGTGATAGTATTTCTTGATCCAATGGTAGTATTATTAATACCCCTATTTTTGGATTTTTTTTTTACCATTTATTTTATGTTTTGGTGTGCTTGAGGCCTCTGTAAACATCTCATCAGGTTAGTGAGTTATGGTGAAAATACTCCCAAGTGTTATTGAGTAATTTCTTAAGCTTCAATGTAAAATTTATCTTGTAGGAGATCATCTCATAAATTGTAAGGCTTGTTCTTAAATTTGTAAAGAAATGTATGTTTTAAGTATAAGATTTACTCTTAATATTCATTAAAAGTAAGGTTGATAGTGAAAACCAATAATATCAACAAAAAAGAGACTACGAGTGGAAATAGATATGAAAGATTAAAAATGTTTGTCTTTCATTTGTTTAGGCACCTACTTTTCTTTATTTATTTATTTATTTTATATATTTATCTTTCATTTTGTGTCTTTCATTTGGTTAGGCACCTACTTATATTTTTATATCTTTCTTCCAACCAATTCACCTCTCACTCCTAGTATCATTAGCAATCAAAACATAGAGCACCATTTGGAACAAACATGTGACATAAGAGAGGTCACTTGAACGTTATTTTCTTGGAAATGTAATAGTGAAAAAATTTACCAAAAGTGGAAAGCTAAGTGATTTTGCAGCATCATTTCAAAAATGCAAAATTTAGACTTAGCCCAAACCATGTGGCACAGGAAATGTCATATCAATATTGTTTCGCTAAAAAATATGATAGTAAAAAGATTTACAAAAAAGTGAAAAGTTCATATAATTTATCGCTCCATTAACAAACACAGAATTTTAACTTAGGACAACTATTCACAACTGGAGAAAGCATATAAGTTTAATCCAACGACGAAAAAAATTATCAAGTGTGAAAAGTTGCTCGATTTTCATACCATCATAACAAAAACACAAAAAAAATGGACTTAGCATGACCACTGGGTCGTATGAACATTGTTTTACAGAGAAAACCATAATAGTAAAAATATTAGCTGAAAATTCATAATTTGCACGATTTTGTAGCACCATTTCGAAACAGAAAATTTCAACTTCGCACTACTACGTGGCATAAGAGACATGCTATGAACTAGGTTTTAGTGAAAAACACAATAGTGAAAGGATTAGCCATAAGTGGAAAGTTTACCAATTTCATTGCATCTTATAAATGTAAAATTTCGACTTACCACAACCATAAGGCATCAAAGACCTCGTATAGATGTTGTTCCCCTAAAAAATGAGCCAATGGAAGATAAAATTTTATCGAAAGTCAAAAGTGCAACTTGGTCATAGGATTTTCGAGATACAAAGTTGACTTTGATGAGATATAAAGAGAAATAACTTTTGTATATGAACAAATACTAACAGGTCATAACATACAGCGAAATTAAATGGAAACACAATCAAATAGAACACCAAGATATACGTGGAAAACCCCTTCAATGTGAAGGGTAAAAACCACGGGGCAAACTAGAGATAATCCACTATGAGAATAATGAATATATAAATCTCAATCTCTTGCCCAAAATCCTAGCAATAATCACAAGAGAATAACTGGGATACAAGGATTACGTCACTATGTACAATATTTAAATCCTCCCTAATTCTCTTCAAGTAATCACAGTAAGAATCTACTATGATTTGATCTAACCTGAGATGAAAACACTGCTAGATGATTGCTCATTGCTACAGTTTTTCTCCCAAAAACGCAGCCACCTACACTACAAAACGCAGCCACCACTCCCCCCCTTATATTGATCTAGGGTTAGGTCAAAAGGGTGTAGGCTGTTGGCTGATAAAGACCATCATAAGCTGAACCCACTATGGATTGTTAGCCCAATAAACTTAGCACAACAATGTGGCACCATAAGGTAGCATAAACTTCATTTTGCAAAAGAAATCGCTAGAAAATTTTTTTTTCCGAAAGTGGAAAATTTACATAATTTCATAACACTAGTTTATAAATAGAAAATTTAGACTTAGTACATCCATGTGACATAACAGAGTTCATATAAACATTGTTTTGCTGGAAATGTAAGAATAAAAAATATTAAAAACAAAAAATTGTCTGAATTGAGCGGCATCATTTCAGAATTGCAAAATTAAAACTTGCCGCAACCATATACGACTAAAGAGATTGTACGAATATTCTTTTGCTGAAAAACATGGCAATAAAAAGATTTGTCAAAAGTGAACAGTTTACTTGATTTCGCAGCATCATTTTAGAGATGCAAAATTTAGATTTAACACGAGCAAAATATGATTATAAAAATTTTTCAAAAGTAGAAAGATTGTGCAATTTCACAATACCATTTCAGTAAGTACTAAATTTAGAATTAGCAAAACCATGAGGAACTAGAGAGGTCACGTGGACATTGTAAGGAACTCTTTAATAACCGTCCACTATGTCATGTACAACATCAATGTAAATCTCCCTTAATTTCCAAAGAGGCAATAGATCTAGAGGGCGAGGATCGAGGTTTCTGGTTCTTTCTATCTATTCTTCCGACTCTGGTTGTTAGGGTTTCTGCTTAATCGTCTTCCCGCACTTTGATTCATGAATCTCGAGGAATGCTGACAGAAATGAGTAAAAGAAGTCATTTTGTTGTTGATTTCGTAGTGATTGTGGCTTATTCTGCGTCGATTTTGGATCTTCTGGTTTTGGTTTTCCTTACTAGTTCATATGAGTAGATTTCCAAGGGAGAGATGCTTGATTCTTTTTTGATAATGAACACGATTAGGTTGTTCCTTATGATGTGCTTATTCTACCTTTCTACTCATGTTAAAGTAAAAAAAGGGAACTTTTCCCTTTACTTTTATAAAGGACATTAATCAAGATTTTTCTGCATGAAAATGAAGTTAGGATTGTCTCCTTTATTGTGTGCAAGTGAATTTTAATTATTTATTTTACTGATGAACCTGCGAATTTTTTGTCTTTTCGCAACTAAAAGTCATTCGAGTGGCTAATTTGATGTAGTTGTTGTGTTAGCTTTCGAGCAAATCTATTTGACGAAAACATCACCAAAATGTTCGTCACGTACGAATTATTCAAGACAATATAAAAAGTGCTGCCTGTAGACAATATAACAAGTAGGACGACGCACGATTGTTGGATGAAACTCATGTTTCAGTATTTCAAGTTTGAAAGTGTTACTTTTGGTTAGACATTCGTTACTTAAGTTGATTTGTTCATATTTCTTATCATGCATTTTTATTTTCTTCAGGTTGCATTTCCTTGGTATCTATTGGTAGAGACATCTCCCTAGTATGAGTTGTCATGGATTTTGTGTTGCTGTTGCAATTGTGCAGCTTCACCTGGGTTATGGCAATAAAAAAGGATTACATTGTCAAATGTATTAAAGCACTAACTATTGTCAAATTTTATATTAATTCTAAAAGCCTAAAAATTATGAATTTTATTGAGTTCGGATAGTTAGAAAATTTACTCAATTTGATTAAAAATAACAACAAATTTATAGATCATAAATGCTAGTTTGTTTAGGATTCGTATTCTAATTATTCTTATAAATTTTTAAAAATGTAAGGGTTGTGAACGTGAAATGCTAGTGTCTATTATGGTTTTCTACTAGTATTATTTGTTGAATTTTAGATTTTGATAATAAAATCAATTGATGAATTAATGATCTAATTCATGTGTTGAGATAAGTGATGCACGACTAACTACGATAGTAAGAAAGGCAAAACGATTAAAGAATAATCAAAGTTTGATCGGAGTGAATAATTAGACATTAGGCTGGACAAATCGGGGGATACACCGAAGGATCGGATGATGTAGTGAAAGCTCACCGGAAGTTTGCCGGGAGTTCGCTGAAAGCTCACCGGAAATTCATCGGGAGTTCATTGAAAGCTCACCAGAAGATCACTAAGAGTTCGCTGGAAGTTCAACGAGAGTTCGGTTGAATAATTAACATGCCGGATAACTTAGATTACTTGTATCATAATTATTTTAGCCTTAATTATTATAGTTATGACTTTAATTTGAGTTAGTTTTATGAGAAACCTTACTAACTCAATTAGGGTCCAATTAGGCCTTTAATAGGGCTGAATTGGACCGGTTGGATGGTCCATTCAGTCACTTGGAGCCACATCAAGCAGTGGCACCGCCCAGACTAGGCGGTGGTACCACTTGAGGCTCAGGCTCCCAAGTGGTTTGGGCGATAGTACCACCGACAGTTAATGCTGCCAAGCGGTGGTACCACCCTATCAGGGAGTGGAAACTCCAGAGCTCGATCTCCAAGGCTCTATCAAGTGGTTGTATCGCCAAGATTGGGTGGTAGTACCGCCAAAATTGGGTGGTAGTACTGCTCAGTATTAGACTGTAGGCAGTGGTTCTGCGTAGTATTGGTGGTGGTATCGCCAGTACCCCGGAAACCCGAGATGAGACACTTTTTGGCTCCATTTTTGAAGTCATTGGGGCATATAAATACCTTACAAGAAAGTGCACGAAAAGTGTGAATAAAAGTATAAGATTTTGGTTGTAAAAGTGTTGAAAAAGTGCTAAGTGTCCTCCTCCTTTAGCTTTATGATCAATCTAAGAGAGATGTGAGTCTTGTAAAAGATTATCTCCTAAACTTGTAAAAAGGAGAAAGAGTTGTAAGAGGGTGGTTGATCTTCACCTATTAAAGGAAGATCGTTAGTAGACACCGGTGGTCTCAACGGAGGAGGAATCGGAAGTGGATATAGGTCACGACGACCGAACCACTATAAATCTGATGTGTTTTCTTTCTATGCCATTTATTTTATGCTTTTCATTCTCATCACTCACTAATTACTTGCTCACTGCCCTTAATCACTTATGAATGTTTTTAAGTTTAAATGCTTTTTCAGATACAAGCTTTATCGAATAAAATTTTTGAATTAATGTCTTTTTTATTGAAATTTAAGAGAGATGGCTTTTGT
This sequence comes from Musa itinerans, assembly GCA_001649415.1. Classification (NCBI taxonomy): domain Eukaryota; kingdom Viridiplantae; phylum Streptophyta; class Magnoliopsida; order Zingiberales; family Musaceae; genus Musa; species Musa itinerans. The sequence goes on along the minus strand of LVTN01001879.1, from coordinate 40,749 downwards.
TGACAATTAAGAGAGTCTTTTTATCACTCTTCCTCCTATGTTCAATGGGACGGACTACACATATTGGAAAACTAGAATGATAATTTTCTTACTTTCTATAGATTTTGAATTATGAAACATTATTGAAAGCAGTTTTGAGAAGTCTTCCAAACTAATGAACGAATGGATTGATTTGGAAAAGAAAACTCTGTTTGAATGCTAAAGCAATGAATGCTTTATTTTGTGCTCTTGACAAGAACGAATTTAATCAAGTTTCTATATGTGAAATTGCACATGAGATTTAGCATACACTAGAAGTCACACATGAAGGCATAAGTAGGGTTAAAGAGTTAAAAATTAATCTTTTAGTTTATAGCTGAGTTGTTTCGTATAAAACCAAGCGAGACCAGTGGAGACATGTACACTCATTTCATAGATGTCATCAATAGTCTAAAAGCATTTGGTAAAGTTTTTCTGATTTTGAACTTATTAACAAGATATTAAGATCTCTTCTAAAAAGTTGGGATCCTAAAGTAACAGAAATAAAAGAAGCAAAAGACCTCAATAACTTTTTGTTTGAAGAACTTATCGGGTCCTTGATGACCTATGAAATGGCATGTATAGCACATGATGAACTTGAGAACAACATTCCAAAAAACAGGAAGAACATGACACTTAGAACCAAAGAAGGCCACTTGGGTGAAAACTCAAGTGATGACGATGATAATGATAATAACTTGGCATTTCTTACAAGAAGGTTTAAAAAATTCTTAAAAAGGAACAAAACAAAACAAGACACTAAGAATAAAAGTGAACTCAAAAAGGGCCAAGAAATTTGCTATGAATGCAAGAAGCCGGGGCATTTCAAAAATGAATGTCCCCAAGTGAAGAAGAAGCTACCAAAGAAAAAGAAGGTGCTCAAAGCAACTTTAGATGATTCGAGTGCATCCAAAGACGAGGAGCCAACCAACAAAGAAGAAGTTGCTAACTACGCTCTGATAGCATTCAATGACAAGGTAATTGACTCAATCAAATCTTATTTAGCTTATGATGATTTACTTATCGCTTTCAATGTTCTATATGATGAATGTAAGCTAGTTGGTAAAAAATATAAGTTGTTAAAAAAGGAGCATGCTTCTCTTGTTAGTGAATTTGATAAGTTAAAATATGAGCATGGTGATAGTATGTTAGCTTCTTGTATTAACATACTTCTTTAAGCTCACTACCTTGACAGTAGATGCTCAAGGCACATGACCGGAGATCCAACACATTTCTCTAAGCTCACTAGCCAAGACGAAGGATTTGTTACCTTTAGAGACAACAACAAAGGAAAAATTATTAGCAAAGGAAATATAGGTAACAAATCAAACCTTCTAATTGAAGATGTGTTATTAGTAGATGGTTTAAAACATAATCTACTAAGCATTAGTCAATTGTGTGATAAAGGATATATCATCAAATTTGAATCAAATGCTTGTATAATTGAAATACCATAAAAAAATAGATTTATGAATGTATTAAAAAATAATAATATGTATAATATTGATATTGATGATTTTTACAATGAAACATATTTTTCGATTTTAGACAATAATACATGGCTTTGGCATAGGAGATTAGGTCATGCTAGCATGAAACTAATCTCTCAAATTTCAACTAGAGAACTTGTAAGAGGAATGCCTAGCATCAAGTTTGTCAAAGACAAAGTTTGTGATGCATGTCAATTAGGAAAACAAATAAAAAATAGTTTCAAATCAAAGAATCAAATAAACATCTCTAAACTACTATAATTGATCCATATAGATTTATTTGGACCAATTGATACAATAAGCCTAGGAGGTAGTAAATATGCCTTTGTAATTATTGATGATTATAGTAGATATACTTGGACATACTTCTTAGCACATAAAAGTGATTGCTTTAAATATTTTTTAAAATTTTATAAATTGGTTCAAAATGAAAAGGGTTTTATGATTACTTCTATTCGAAGTGATTATGGTGGTGAATTTTAAAACCATGACTTTAAAAAATTTTGTGATTCAAATAGATATAACAACAACTTCTCCACTCCAAGAAACCCTCAACAAAATTGAGTTGTTGAGAGAAAAAATATGAGTTTATAAGAAATGGTAAGAACCATGCTTAATGAGTATAGCCTACCCAAGTATTTTTGAGCCGGAGCCATTAACACGACATGCTATGTCATGAACAGGATTCTTGTAAGACCATTACTCTGCAAAACTCCCTATGAACTATGGAACAACAAAAGACATAATGTTTCATATTTTAAAGTTTTTGATTGTAAATATTTTGTTTTAAATGAAAAATATACCTTAGGAAAATTTTATGTAAAATCCGATAAATACATCTTTCTTGGTTATTCCTCTATGTCTAAAGCTTTTCGTGTCTATAATAAAAAAACTTTGGTTATAGGGGAATCTATTCAAGTGGTATTTAATGAGCTTCCCGAATTTAAGAAAAATGATTTTGATGATGATCGTAATTTTGATATTTTAAATTTGAACATTTAAGAATTTTTGTGCTAATGTAGCCTTTTTGTCTCAAATTGAACCAAAATGCATTGACGAAGCCCTAAAAGATAATTCATGGGTCTTTGCAATGCATGAGGAATTAAATCAATTTGAGAGAATGAGGTATGGAAGCTTGTTCCTAGACCTAGTGACCATTTAATAATTGGTACTTAATGGGTCTTTAGAAACAAGCAAGATGAACTTAGTATTGTAGTTAAAAACAAGACTAGATTAATAGCCAAAGGTTTCAACTAAGAAAAATATATCGATTATAAAGAAACCTTCGCTCTTGTGACTAGACTTGAAGCCATAAGGATTCTCCTTGCCTATGGTAGTTGTAATAATTTTAAGTTATTTCAAATGGATGTTAAAAGTGCTTTTCTTAATGGCTTTATTTCCGAAGAAGTTTATGTTGAACAACCACCGAGATTTGAAAATACTATTTTTCTGAATCATATTTTTAAATTGTCTAAGGCTCTCTATGGTTTGAAACAAGCCCCAAAGGCTTGGTATGAGAGACTTAGTTCCTTTCTAATTAAGAATAATTTCATGAAAGGCAAGGTTAATACTACATTATTTATTAAATATTTTAAAAATAATTTTCTCATTATTCAAATTTATGTTGATTATATCATTTTTTGGTCTTCAAATGAGTCTTTATGTCAATCTTTTGTCAATAGTATGAGCCATGAATTCGAAATGAGTTTAATGGAAGAATTAACTTTTTTCTTAGGTTTACAAATCAAACAACTTAGTGATAGAACTTTTGTTAGTCAAACTAAGTATGCATTAGATCTATTAAAATTATTTAATATGGATAGTGCTAAGGCTACAAATACACCAATGAGCACTTCTACAAAATTAGATATGGACATTAATAGAGTAGGTCTTGATTAAAAGATTTATAGGCGTATGATAGGTAGTTTATTATACCTCACATCAACTAAACCTGATATTTTGTTTAGTGTAGGACTACGTGCTAGATTTCATTCAAATCCCAAGCAATCTCACTTAAAAGCTATTAAAAGAATTTTTAGATATCTAAAAGGAACTCCTAATCTAGGATTATGGTATCCAACAACTAAAAATCTTGAATTGATTGCTTATGCCGATGTTGATTTTGCTGATTGTCAAATAGATAGAAAAAGCACATTTGGAATATGTCAACTCTTAGGTCATGCACTTGTCCCTTGATCATCCAAGAAACAAAACTCAGTTGTATTATCTATAACTGAAGTTGAGTATATAGCAACAGGTGTCTGTTGTGCACAAGTCATATAGATGAAGAACACATTAGAAGATTATGAAATTCACTTGAAAAACATACCTATAAAATGTGATAACACTAGTGTAATATGTTTAACAAAAAATCTCATTCAACAATTTAGAACTAAATATATTGACATTAGACATCATTTTATTAAAGATCATATTAATAACCATGATATATCTTTAGAATTTATTAATACAAAACATCAATTAACTGATATTTTTACAAAACTTTTAAATGAGGAACAATTTAATTTTATTAGAAGAGAATTAAGCATATTAAATCTTCCAAATGCATAAATTCCTCTATACATTTTTTGGATTTCTTAATTTTTCATCATTTAAGTTTTCTTTTTAAATCGAGATCACTTCTTTCGTTCCTTCTTTTTGTAATTCACCGAAGAAGATATTTGATTCGTGAATTTTTTTGGCATACTTGATCTTATGAATCCATCTTCCTTTTATTTATAAGAATAGGGATTTGATTCATAAATTTCTAGTATGCACATTTTGATCTTTCATGATGAATCCTTTCTCTTTGCAAAAATAGAAGCTTGATTCAATGAAACTTATTTTTTCATGGATTTGATTTGATTTGGTTCCTATAACTTGATTTTTCTTGTGATGAATGAATTCTTTCCTTCTTCTTCTTCCTCTTCATTTTATCTTTTTTATGACAAAAGGAAGAAAGAAACATGCACCTCTCAAGATGAACCAAAAAGTGCTTGTATATTTAAAGCAAAAATGCTAGCTTGCTCATTTCAAGAAACAAAAGTAGTTATCATGCAAAGATTTTACTTAACTTCTCATTTTACAAATTTGCTAGCTTGCATAAATGGGTGTAAAATTTACTTGCATAGTTTAAAATACTTGCATAAATTGTTAAATGATTCTCGTTTTTGTTGATAACAAAGGGGGAGAAATGATGAATGTTTGGAATCATAATATTGTATTTGGAATCATACCATAATGTTGTATTTGGTATCATGCATGAAGTGATAAATGGTTAAAAATTTATTTAGAATCATGAATGTTATGTCCAAAATGATATTAATTTTGGTATATGAATGCCTTAGTATCATGAATGTTATGCCCAAAATGATGTCAATTTTGGTATCATACATGAAGTAATGAATGCTTTAGTATCATATAGGTTTTGCCTAAAGTGATTTGTCATCTTGCATGAAGTGATGAAATTGTGTATGTTATACTTTAATGACTTGAACCTATGATGATGCACAATGTATAAAATTTTGATATATTGTATTTGATCACTATGATCGAAATTGTTTCACTTGAATTCAAATGATATGATTCCTTTTGAATTCAAAGTTTACCTTATCTCAATATGGTATATAGATAGGGGGAGTTAAGGTTAACTCCGTCTTCAATTGGTTATCATCATTAAAAAGGGAGAGATTATTGAATCTTGGATTTTGATGATGAAATCAATTGGTGAATTAATGATCTAATCTATGTGTTGAGATAAGTGATGTAGGACTAACTACGATCGTGAGAAAGGCAAAATGATTAAAGAAGAATCTAAGTTGGGTCAGAGTCAATGATCGGACATCGGTCAAGATGAATTGGGGGATACACCGAAGGATCGGACGATGCAGTGAAAGCTCACTGGAAGTTCATCGGGAGTTTGCTGAAAGCTCGCCAAAAGATTGCCGGGAGTTCACCGAGAGTTCAGTTAAACAATTGACATGTCGGACAACTTAGATTACTTATATCAAAATTATTTTAGCCTTAATTATTGTAGTAGAACTTTAATTTGAGTTAGTTTTGGGAGAAATCCTACTAACTTAATTATGGGCTAACTGGGCCTTTAATAGCACTGAATTGAGTTGGTTGGATGGCGCATTCAGTCACTTGGAGCCACGTCAAGCGGTGACACCACCCAGATTGGGCGATGGTACCGCTTGAGGCTCAGCCTCCCAGGTGGTTTAGGCGATGGTACCGCCCAGACTAGGCGGTGGTGGTACCGTCGATAGTTGATGCTGTCAAGCGATGGTACCAACATGTCAAGCGATGGTATCGCTAGAGCCTAGTCTCCAAGGCTCTGTCAGGTAGTCGTACTACCCAGACTGGGCGGTGGTACCACCCAGTATTAGTCTACAAGCGGTGGTACCACCCGGTATTGGCGGTGGTACCACTAGTACCCCAAAAACCCGAGATGAGACACTTTTTGGCTTCAACTTTTAAGCCATTGAGGCTCATAAATACCCCACTCTTTCTTGCATGAAAGAGCACGAAAAGTGTGAACAAAAGTATGAGATTTTGGTTGTAAAAGTGTTGAAAAAGTGCTAAGTGTCCTTCTTCTCCTTCTTTAGCTTTATGATCAATCTAAGAAAGGTGTGAGGCTTGTAAAAGGTTAAATCCTAAACCTATAAAAAGGAAAAAGAGTTGTCAGAGTGTGGTTGGTCTTTGCCCATTGAAAGAAAACTATTAGTGGACGATGGTGGCCTCAACGGAGGAGGAATCAGAAGTGGATGTAGGTCACAATGACCGAACCACTATAAATCCGGTGTGCTTTCCTTTTGTGTCATATATTTCATGTTTTTCATTCTCATCACTCACTGATTTACTTGCTCACTGCTCTCAATCACTTACAAACGTTTTCAAGTTTAAATGCTTTTTCGGATATAAGCTTTATCGAACGAGATTTTTGAATTAACGTTGTTTTTATCGAAAGCACTAATTCACCCCTCCTCTTAGTGCCAACTTGATCCTAACATTATTATATGATGAAAAATATATATATTTATATGATTCAAATTTAGAAATATATATAGTTGTCTATGAAAATATCCAATGTAATTATGGCAGCATACCTATTATTCTTGATCAACTCCAAGTGTTTAATCATAATACTAAACATACTGCTGCTTACATTCAGCAGGCTTGATGTTTGCTTAGACCTTGTCATTTGCATGTCTATACAGTTTATCACCTTATCATTTCCTGCAATATTAGGACCATGATCTTTCAAGTGGGATTGCAGATCAACAATTTGTCGATTAAAGATTAGAGGCTTGAATAATTTGCCGGATAAATATGGCATGGACATATATATGATTACCATTAAGTTCTAATAGCGTGTTGGAACTTCATTATCTGCACTATGTTTTTCTCTTTTTACAAAATGATTATTGTTACTTCCTCCTGTTCTTGAATTATGATTCATTTGATATGCAGAAGTAGAAAAAGATTTTATGTATGCACAATTTCCAATTTGGTTGTGGATATAAGTGATAGAAATGAAATACAAAGAAGAAGATTGTATTGATAGAAACAATACACAATACTCCCAATTTATATATGTTAGAAGGAAGAATTTTTCTCAATAGAGGAGGATCTTCCTTAACAGATGTATAATATTTCCTCATGTAGTTGGGGAGATCTTGGCTATTGTTGAGGTTATTATCACGGAAGATCGTGACTATTATCATGCTCCCGCAAGACGGTGCTTCTGTCAAGGACGCCGATCTTGGACCGATGTGACGAAAGCGATTTGCGGGTGAGAGGCTTCGTGAGGGAGTCTACTAATTGATCAGCCGTATATACATGAGAAACATGTAATTGACATCTGACAACTTGTTCTCGCATGAAGTGAAAGTCGATAGCGATGTGTTTCATGTGTGAGTGGAATACCGGATTAACGCATAGATAAGTGGCTCCGACATTGTCACAATATATTGTAGGAGTAGAGATAATGTTGATGCCAAGTTCCTTGAGGAGATTCATGACCCAATTGAGTTCTACAGCAGCGGTGGCAATATCACGGTATTCAGCTTCAGTTGTAGAATATGCAATTATTTTTTGCTTCTTGGAACTCCAATTGATTGGATTAGGTCCAAGGAAGAGAATATACCCCGATGTGGATGTTCTATCATCAAAATTCCCTACCCAATCAGCATCAGCAAAGGCGTGGAGATGAAAGGGGGAGTGTTTGCGGAAAAATAGGCCATGATTGATAGGCCCGTGAAGATATCGTAAGATTCGTTTGACTGTAGACCAATACATAATAGATGGTCGATACATGAATTTGGATAATTTATTAACCACAAATGAGATATCTGGACGGGTGAGAGATAAGTACTATAAGGAGCCAAAGACTTGACGGTATTGAGTTGGGTCTGTAGTAGGGCTTCCATCACATAGTTTGAGCGACTTGCCAATAGACAAAGGTGTTGTAATTGCCTTTGTATCTTGCATGTTTGTTTTCGATAATAGATCTTGAATATACTTTTGTTGTGATAGGAAGAGTCCGGAAGATGTGTATGTTGCTTCCACTCCTAAAAAATAGCTCAAGGTTCCTAGATCTTTATAGGAGAATCAATCTGTTAATACCTTCATTTCCATAGGATTGTTGCCTATGACAATAATATCATCAACATATACCAGAAGATATATTATATTGCCACTTTGGTGATGGAGAAATAAGAAGGTATCAGACTAGGAGTTGATGAAACCAATTGATGCGAAAAACGAGCCAAGTTCGGTGTACCAAGCACTTGGAGCCTGATGAAGTCCATAAATAGTTTTTTGTAGTTTACAAACATGCTTTGGATATTAAGGGTGGATGGAGCTAGGAGGCTACTGCATGAAGACATCATCAGTTAGGGTCCCCTATAGAAAGGCATTGTTAACATCGAGTTGACGTAAATGCCAACCTTGTGAGATGGTCAAACTTAAAATAAGTCAGATTGTTGTTAGTTTAACAACAAGGCTGAATGTCTTTGTGAAGTCAACACCAGGTCATTGATGAAACCCTTTGGCCACTAGATGTGCTTTATATCTGGCTACGGATCCATCTAGGTTCCGCTTAATTCGAAAGACCCACTTACACCCGATGATGTTTTATGTGGGATGAGAGGGTACAAGGGTCCATGTAGAATTATGGAGGAGTGCATCATATTCTTCACACATGGCTTTACGCCAGTATGGAGATTTTTGGGCTTGAATAATTGTGGTAGGTTCAGTGGTCTTTGACGAAGATGTTGTGATGGTATGTAGGTCAAGGATTTATCGTGGTTTAAAGACACTACTTTTGGATCGTGTTGTCATTGAATGTCCAGGGGCTATAGGGTGTGTTGGAGGTATGGACGGTGGAGGGGCACTAACATGAATTAGGGTAGGCTGAGGGACTTTAGTGTCATTGGTCCCAGGAGAGGATAAAGGTAGTAATTGTGATTTTGAGGGAATGCCTTCAGTCGTAGGGGAACCTTGTGAAGAAGGGAGAGGCACAATGAAGGGGGTGAGGAGCTGTTGCACTGGGAGAATGAGAGAGAGTGGATCCTGAGGAGAAGGACTGGATGATAGTATGGGAGACTCGGTTGACAGGATTGATGGCGTGCTCCAATGATGTATATGTGATGGAGTAGGTTGCATAATAAGAGACTCAAGGTTATGAAACGGAAAGGTAGTCTCTATAAAAATAACATGATGGGACGTAAAGACTTTTCGAGATTGGGGTTCATAGCATCGAAATGCATTATGATCAAGGGAATATCCAATGAAAACACAAGGTTTAGATTTTGATGTTATCTTATGTGAGGCATAAGGACGGAGCCATGGATAACATAAACATCCAAACACTTTGAGTTTTTGAAGGTTTGGGGATTTGTGAAATAAGTTTTCAAATGGCGATTTGTACTCGAGAATTGGAGTGAGCATACGATTAATGAGGTAGACGATAGCTTGAAATATTGCAGTCCAAAACGTTGGTGGCATAGAGGCTTGGTGTAGGAGTGTGAGACCAGTTTCAACTATATGTCGATGTTTGCATTTAGCAGAGCCGACGAGTTAAGGAGTGTGTGGAAGTGACTTGAGGTGTTGTATACCACAAGCAGATAGGCAGGATGTGAGGGCATGATATTCACCACCACCATCGGAGTAAATAATTTTAATTTTAGACTGAAAGAAGTTCTCGACCAATCTTTGAAAGTTGCTAAAGACTATTGAAACTTCAGATTTATGGTGAAGAGGGTATAACCATGTGTATTTGGTGAAATAGTCTATGAAAATAATATAAAATCTGAATTTGTCAAAGGAAGTGATTGGAGTGGAGCCCCAAACATCAGTGTAAATAACCTCAAGGGGTTTATAGTAAGATAAGAAGGATTTTCGAAAGGGAAGTCTATGACTTTTATTACTTAAACAAGCATCACAATGAGTTATGATGTTATTGGTTTTAAGCATAGGAAGAGAATAATGGGAAAGTAGTTTTTGCTGAATAAAAGTTGAGGGATGACCAAGACGACGATGCCACACATTAGTTGGAGGTGCGACCGAAGAGTAGGCAGTGGGTTGGGTGATTTATGGAACTAACGGCCACTCATAAATATTATCTTTACTCTAGCCTCGGACCAAGGATGCCCCCATGCTCAAATCCTTGACAAGAAAGGAGTTAGGAAAGAATTCAATTGAGGTATGATTCTATTTGCAGAATTGAGAAACAGAAATGAAGTTTCGTTTGATGTGGGGCGCACACAAAATATCATCTAGCGTAAACGAAATGCTATGTGAATTAAGCATTGCGGAACTAGTATGAGTAATGGGGAGTCTGTTACTGTCACCGATGATGATGTCTTTGTTTCTGCCATAGTCATTGTGGATGGATAAGTTTTGTAAATCAGAGGTGATGTGATAAGATGCGCGAGAGTCCACAATTCAATTTTGATGACCAGTAGACGGAGTAGCTGTAAGATTTACGTGAGGCCAATGCGACGAAGGAGGAAGTCTGGGTCGAGTTCTACAAACTTTTGCAAAGTGGCCAACTTTGTCACATAGCTAGCAGACAACTCTTTGTTGATTTGTGTGATCAGGATGCTAGGGTTGAGGATAATTGAAGTAGCTGCCTTGATGGTTGTAATTGCAATGTTGAGGAGGGAAGGTTTGTTTGGAGCCCACAAGTGCAGGCATGCTGGCCAAACCTTTGTTGATAGATTTGTTGTACCGGTTGCTCTTCTTCTTAGATTTTTGACTGACTTAAGCTGTAATGGATGGTCCTAGCAACTTGTCCTCACACTTGAGATATATCTCATAGTCAGTCAACTTGTCTTAGAGTTCTTCAAATGACACTGGTAAATCACGTGTGCATATTGCCGCTGCCAATTCCTTGTACTCGTCTCCTAGGTCATTGAGGATATAGACAATAACTTCTTCGTCATTGAGGGAATGACCTATCAAGGCTAAGTTATCGATGATAATCCTTATGTTGTGTAGATAATCAGCAACAGTACTTTCCTCTTGTTTTATCGTCATGAGACTGGACAGAAGACTAAGCATGCGAGTGCGGGAACGATTGGCCAGGGTGGTTTGCAACTTGCGTTAAGCTTCGGCAGTAGTGTCACATAAAGAAATGAGTGGGGCGAGGGATCCAGCGACCAAGGCTTGAATAGCTTTAAGGATGAGATGATCCTGGCGTAACCATAGTTTGTGATCCGGATTTGGTACTAGACTGGGTGCGCTTGGGATGTTAAGCATCGCTGGTAAATAACGAAGAGAGCCATCGACATAGCCTAGAAGATCATAGCCAAATAGTAGATTAGAGATTTGAGCATGCTAGGATGCATAATTATCACCTTTGGATAATTTGAAGATATGGCCTATATGTGGGAAAGTACTATGGTTCCTTGCGGGAACAATAATGGGAGCATCAAAGGTAGATGATGAGGACATATGAGGATATGTATCAATATGTGGGAGCAACTAGAAGTCTGTAGCGATGACAATGATCAGGGAGGAAGAGGTGTTGGTGGCAAATGGGTAGTGGGTTATGGTGGCAAATGGGTTGTGGGTTGTTGATCAATATTGACAATGAGCAATATTGTGTAAAGTTGCAGATCTCTGTGCAGCAGTTCTGCAGTTGGGAATTTGGGTAGTGTAGTGCATACTTCATCGCCAAGGATCACAGTTTGTCGAGGTGACACTGATCTGCACTAAATTTGGGAAGTTGGGCAGTTGGGAATTTGGAAATGGTTCCGGATGCTGCTTGTCGAGGCGAAGAACGTGGAGCATGGGACAACGGCTTGGGAGAAGAGCAAATCACTACTGCTGCGGTAGAGAGGGCTACTGCGGTTGTGGCAGAGAGGGCTGCTGCAGCTGTGGCAAAGAGGGCTGTTGCGGCTGCGACAAAGAGAGCTGCTGCGGTTGTGAGGGCTACTGCAGCAGAGAGGAACTGCGGGCTACTGCTCGTCCCAGTTCCTTCGTTCTTGGAGGAGGATCATTGAAGAAGAACTACAATCGTTCCTACTGCCACAGGAAGGCAATGATGGCTGTGCGGCAAGGATGGCGGCAGTGGCACTTCTCGCTCGAGCGAGATGTGGGAACGAGGAGGAGAGGTCGAAGGTTGGGGAGCAGTTGCAAGGCTGCATCGGCTCTGCTTCTGCAGGAAGAGGTAGAGGAAAGGAGACAGTAAAGAATGCCGTCGGTGCAAGGAGGAAAAGAGGGAGGATGTCTGTGGAAAACGTTGCAGCAATAAGAGGAAGATGCCGCTGTTGCTGCCGCCTTTCGCCACGGAAAAACGCCGCACCTGATGGCGACGCCAGGTGCGGTCATGGAGGGGGGAGCGACTGAGATGGAGTCGCGGTCTATGAGGTAGTAGGAGAAGGAGCCGAGATTAGATGGAGTCCGGCGGGGAGACCGGTCTACTTCGAGATGTTTAGAAGTAGCCTTCATGGCGAGAGCTCTGATACCATAATAGAAATGAAATACAAAGAAGAAGATTGCATTGATAGAAACAATATACAATACTCCCTATTACAGAGGAGGATTTTCGATTGTGTTATCACGGGAAATCTTGACTGTTATCAATAAGAACTGTGTTGTGCCTACGATTTGTAATGAAGAATATGGCAAAAGGGCCTTCGAATAAAAGTATGATACGGTAGGAAGACGCTTTAATCTCTGTTGCATTGTGGGGAGTTACAAGGACCATAAGGAGGTAACACCGGGTTCTGGAGGAAGGCCCTCACCGGGAGCAAGGCAAGCTATCCAGGAAAAGAAAGAGAAGCAATATGGCATGTTAGAAAACCTAAGAAAAAAATAATAATGGAAGTAATCAGACATTTTTGTTCTCCCTGGATTGTTACTATCAATCAGTTGACTGAGAACACTTACAATTTTAAATTTCGACAGAGAAAATTTTAAGATCCTACTAAAAGTATGTAGAATTAAACTGTAATATGACTCTCACATAATAATTATTATTTTTTTATAAAGGATAAGTGATGAACGTGAGATTTGATTTGAGCTCAAGATTTGTCAAATGAAAAAGCATATGTAATAAATTATCCAACACTTTACCAGTTACGAAGAATCAATTGATTAACTACGTTTCTTTTTCTTTACCACAAGACAAGACATTAATTTGTTGTCACGGCTCCAATCAATTGATTAACTCGTACAATGTTTTGCCAAAGAATAAAGGAGCAATACAAGTAAAATGTCAATCGAGAAACACAGATTTGACTGCTTATAATAATAAATATTCGCTTTTCCAATCTTGTATACGTGATGACCTGATAGGAGTTTGAGAATCTTTATATGTGAGCTTTTTTCTTTTTTTGTGATCATTGGGAACCTAAGAAATTTTATTAGAACTCCGATCGGCATTTGAAGTTCAGAAATCGAGACATGTAATTCGTTTGGACATCCACATCCCGTAAAAAAGATAATGGAATGACATATTATTGGCATCTGCATCTATCATTCTTTGTAGTTCTAGTGATAAATACTCTGGCTCTATAAAAAATTTCTCCCATGTTAGTGTAGTGGATAGTTTGCTTCTCCAAAAGTGAACGAAAAGAGTATTTCAGGAGAATTGTTACAATTCTGTTGTGAGAGCAGCATCCAACATTTCCAACGCGCCTCAAAAACTTTTTCTTCGTTAAGAATCACTATCACAACTTCAAAGTCATGAATGAGATTAAAATGTCTATATTTTGCCTCCATAAGATCTCGATATATTAAATGAGTCAGCCTTTTATTATCAATGACGTTAAAATTGATCACAACAAACTTTGAAAACATAAATTGCATTATCGAACCCGATCTATTATGTTCGAAGTTCTATGTCATAAAGTTATTGAAAAAAGTCGATAGGAAGAGCCCAATTTCTAAACCATATATATACACATGTATGGAAGAGTGTGAGTAACTATTAGCCCTTCGAAATCATCATAAGCATCGAGAAGAGCATTGCTCGATGTCAACATTGGGTACGCAACCCTAATCTGCACCTTATGCAATTTATTTCTTATTATAGGTTAAGTAGTCATGACAGCACATTTCAGCCATCGGAGAGGTGAATCGACTAGACACACTGGAAAGGATTATAGTTTATACATCACAAAATTTCCATCTAATGGAAAAAAAAAAAAGAAGAAAAAGAAATATCAACTGTAAAAGCTGTATTCTTATACACTCACTGTTTATGGTTTGAACATCAATCCGGTCCATGCTTAAAGTTATAAGATGCAAAGGAGGCTGCAAGACAAACATGGTGACATTTGCATTGGTTAAGAGGGGACAAACGGGCCACACTCTTTAAGACATGCTTGTTTTGTAAAGCATGGACTGCAAACTTTTTTGTTTATTTAATGATTCTCAAATCCTTATGGAATATGTTTCATGCATTTGGGCATTAACCCTTTAATTCTATAGAAATCATCTATTGACTAGTTTTACAATGAAATCATTTAGTTTATCGATTAGCACCTTCTCCAGCAAAAGAATATAAGAGTTTGTAATAATTAAGCGATGCAAGTGTGAAATATAGGAAGAGAAGGCGATGCAGTTATAAAGTTGAGGCTAAGCGTGTTGTTCGCCGATTATTCATCCAGTCTGCCCCCCATTTGTAGTCGTCGCCTCTGTTGCCATTTCTCAACCAGCAACCATGATGGCCACCCATCTCTTCATCCTTTTCTCCCTCTCCTCTTCCCTCCTCCCCCCGGCCTCTGCCACTTCCTCCCCTGGTGGCCACGGTCCCTCCAAGGACGACGGTGACATCGCTAGCATCTGCTCTCACACCGACTACGTATCTCTCTGCATTAACGCAGCCCACACTTACGGTCATGCGTACGCCGTCATCGATGCTGCATCTCTACTCGGCATGCACATTCATATGGCAAGCGACCGCACACAGACCGTGAAGGATCTTGCATCACATTTAGCCGCTAAACCATCCAGCAGCCAAAGCGTGAAGCAGGCTTTGGTTATCTGCATCAAGCTGTATGGTGATGCATTGGATGATCTCGTGAAGGGGAGTGATGCCATCAAGGCACGCGATGAAGGGACTGCCAACAGCATGCTGAGCGGAGTCATATCTTACTATAGCACCTGCGATGATGCTTTCGCGGAGATACCTGCGTCAAACCCCCTGTGCAAGCAAGATGGTACCTTGATGCATATAGTGAGCAATGCATTAGCACTTGCCCACTTGATCCTCTCCAAAGGGCCTTGATTGGGTGCTGCACTGGTCTTCTTTCTGTGTTGGTGGTGGTGGTGGAAGAGAAAGTCCTTTTTATGTATTGAAAGGAAATTAAGGATGGAGTTGGTGTGTTTTTAAGTGGATGATATATCTATTATTAATGGGTGATCTTAACTTTCTTTTCTGTTTTTATATATTTGCTAATGGAAGCTGGTCCAATTTATTTATTGGTAGCAAAGACTGTATGCAATGTAACATACTTCAAAAGTTTCTAATATTAATATCTATGTTGAATAAATTGTTTCTAGATTTTTGGTTGGCTATGTGAAATTAAGAAGAATGCACATGCCCTTTTTCTTTTGGTGGACTGATAAAGAGGATGAATTAGTGTGTAACATTGATGTTGTTTCCATCATATCAACTAATTTAATACCCCTCCAACGATTGAAATTAAGAATCATCTTAGTGTTATAAACAAAAACTTTAAACGAAATAGTGTGCAAATGATATTTAATTTTGCAAGTTCTATAGATGTCAAAATGTCAAATTCAATCATTTGTCAATTTAGAAAATTATATTTATTAGAAAATAGTTAATGATGTTTCTCACACCAATAGCAATTATAAATTTTTGGTTTTTAGATTGTTGGTTCGTTATAAGAAATTAAGAATTTAGCGGTGATTTTCTTTAGTAAACTGATATAACGAGCATAATCATATGAAATATGAGAGTCACTTCATATATGATTTATTATTATTGATACGATCTTTATATATTGAAATCGTACTATCTCTATAATATCAAGTAATCTAATGCTCATCGAGCACACAAAAGTAAGAAATATCTAAAACTTTAAATAGAAATTTTTAAATAAAATGACATGGACTCCATATTTTCTAATTGTTCTTTGCAATGAATGATACACAGTATATAATATGAAATTCAATTCTTTATTAATTAAATAATCATTATCATATTCGAATAATTGAAAATGTTTCTCGTAATGTTAATAAAATAATTTTAAAGATCAGTATAGTTCAGTGTAATTTCTCATATGTAGTATGTGATACGACTCATATATGATCGTCCATTTCTCAATAATCTTTTTGTATATGACAACTATATTATTTCTTTAACATCTCATTTTTGTGCGACGCATAAGTTTAAGATTACTGAAGAAATATGAAACAAGCAGTTAAAAATAAAATATTACATACTATAATATAATTGTGATATATTATATTATACATAACGTAGTAAAATATTAAACTCAATTCCTTACTTATTGAGAAAATATATTGATAAAATGTAATTGAGATGAATACTAGTTTAAATTAAATTTTGATACTTATCCTTACTTATTGAGATGAATACTTATCAAGTGCTTTGAGATGAATGCTAGTTTAAATTAAATTTTGATACAGGGTTGATACATGTAAGCAATCTAATGAAACAACCATGCTTCAATGCATACTTGTCAGCCCGACACGTCGACCAAAAGGTCGTCCAACATTGATGCTAACAGAGTGCCAACACAGAAGTCGAATCAATATGGGATGATAGTTGATGCTTCCCTATGCTGCCAAATACTGTTACATTATAATCACAATAGCCGATGATTTGAAGCACGTCCTCACACCTCATTGATTTCGCATAATCGTCCCATAAGTTAACTCTTACATCAACTCAACGGTTATCTCAACTCATTATAAAAAAAAGCACCCCAATCACATTCTTAACTCTATCTAAAAAAACAAAAGTATTTCTTTAATACTCTCGAATCAAAAAAAATATTGTCACGACAATCAAAATCTGTCTATTTCAAATGAGCAAATGTGATATAACATGTGCTAAGATTTATATAAACTACTTAAGCATTAAATCTTAGCTAATCAATAGTCTAAACTGTCCGTATGTATAAATTAATCAATTGACAAGTAGTTGCATAAATTGATAATAAAAAATGACTCTTTTTTCGTATTAAGTATGAAGTATTGTAAAATTAACATAATGTTATTTTTCTTGATGAATCTTGTTGTATAAATTACTTAAGCATTTATTCTAACTAATCAATAGTCTAAATTATCTATATGAATGAATTAATCAATTACAAAAATACTTGATGATTGTGGATGATAAAATTCAGTTTGAATTGGACTCCAATTTAATTCAATTGGAGTTCGAGTTGAACTTTGATTCATTTTCAATTTAGTCAAACCAAACCCAAAGCTCCAGAGTTAGATTAAGTCAGCTCAAAGAACCCATTCAATTCAATCCGACACAGATTAGAGAGAGAGAGAGAGAGAGAGAGAGAGAGAGAATCCAAGAGTCTAACCCTCTCTCAAAACATTAAATCCACTCAGAGGAAGGATTGAAATCATCCAAGTCCCTGTATAGTTGCATAGATGAATAGTAAAAAAAACAACTTTTTTTATTTATTGAATAATATGCATTGACAAACCAACGTGATGTAATAAATTTCAATTATTGGAAGCAAAACAACTACTAGAAATCAAAATAGCAACTATAAAATATAATGGGCAAATGTGTTTTCATGTTGGATGCAGTAGAACGAAGACATGAAAATATATTCTTAACATGTGATATAATTCTTGGTATTCTTTTCCTCACCATGAGACTTTGTGATTGTATTAATTATAATATTAATTTTGGAATAAAATAAATATTTTAATATGAAGTTTCAAAGGTAAATTTTATAGAAAAGCCACTAGCTTTTACTTTCTTCAGTTTTACAACGCTTTTTCAATTTATTCTCGCATAGAGCCCCTAATTTTTAAAATAACAAAATTAGTCCTTAACTTGTTGAATCTCAAATTTTGATAATGAAACCAATTGATAAGTGTTTATGATTTGATCTATCTTTTGAG
This sequence comes from Musa itinerans, assembly GCA_001649415.1. Taxonomy (NCBI): domain Eukaryota; kingdom Viridiplantae; phylum Streptophyta; class Magnoliopsida; order Zingiberales; family Musaceae; genus Musa; species Musa itinerans. The sequence continues at coordinate 22,642 of LVTN01001879.1, read as the reverse complement.
TGATGCAGGAAGCTTCGATCAAGTAGGGACAATTGAAGTAGGAAGAATCATATTTAGCCGGAGAAAAATGTCAGAAGATTGGACATCACACTGAAGGATCGGTCGATGTATCAGTAGAAGGCTTCGGGCCATGGTTTCGGGCATCGGGCCAAGAAGAGCAGATATTACATCAAAAATATTAGAGTTACGGAGGTCAACTGACCGATTGGGCAATAGGCCATAAGAAAGGATGATGCGTCAAAGAATCGGATGAAGCATCGATGACCCAGTGATATGCCGGACAACATGATTCAAAGCTTTGTAATAATTGTCTAGATCGAAGTTGGTTTTATGTATGTAGGATTAACTATGATAGTAAGACATAAAGCAAAATAAAGTCCTAGAGTCAAGAATGTGATTTCGTTGGGAGTTTGGGAGTTCGTCGGAAGTCCGGACGTTTATCGGAAGTTCTGCCGGAATTGACCGAGAAGTCCAGGAGCTTGCCAAAGAAGCTCATCGGAACTCACCAAGAAGATTGTCATAAAGTCCAGAAGCTTGTCGGGAGTGCGCCAGAACGTTACTAAGAGTTCATTGGATGTTCGCCGGAAGCTCGTCGGAAGAGCAATTAACGCATCGGAATAAGAAGTGCTATGATTATGTCTTAGTTATTGTAGTTAAACCGTAAATTAAGTTAGGATTGAGAGGTAATCCCACTAACTTAATTAGGAGCTAATTGGGTCGAATTGAGTAGCCTATTCAGCACTTGAAATCTTGGCCGGCGGTGGCACGGCTTGGAAGATAGTGTCTCGGGTTGTCTGGGCAGTGGTACCACCGACAGTGAATGCTGCCAACGGTGGTACTGACCCTGTCAGGTGGTGGTACCGCCTAATGTCAGACCAACCCACCTAATAATGATGATGGTACCACTAGTACCCCGAAATCTGGGATGTGACAATTTTTTGCTGTAATTTTGAAGCCATTGGGGCCTATAAAAATCCTACCCTTTTCTACATAAAAGGGCACGAAAGTGTTTAACATATTCTTGAATCTTTGGGGTGTTAAGTGTTGTAAAAGTGAGAAAGAGTCCCCCCCACCCTCTCTTAGCTTTGGAAACATCTAAGAAAGAGAAGTGAGGCTTGTAAGGGTTATCTCCTAAACCCGAAAAAAGGAGAAAGTACCGTAAAGAGGTGTTTGGTCTTCACCTATTGAAGGAAGGCCTTTAGTTGACACCGGTGACCTTGACGGAGGAGGAATCTGAAAGTGAATGTAGGTCACATCAACTGAATGACTCTAAATTCTGGTGTGATTTTCATTTGTGCAATTTACATTACTACAAACCTCCTTAATCTTCATTTTGCATTTTTACGAAAGCTTTCAAATGTAATTTCTCTCTGAAACGGATTATATCGAAATAATTTTCGTCGAAATCAATTTTAATCGAAACAAAGACTTTTGAAATTGGAAAATTTTTCCGCTGCACTAATTCACCGCCCTTCTTAGTGCCCCTCTTGATCCTAACACAACTACCTTTTCATTTTTTTTCTCTTAAAAAATTGTCTCTCCCCCTCATTTTTCTGAACCAAACCATTCAATTAAATGGATTGAACTAATCCAAAATTTGGACCAATTCAAAATAAATAATATCAAATATTTTATTAATATATATTTATTTATAATAGTAAAAATAATAAATAATTATTTAAAATTATATAAATGAAAAAAATAATAATAATAATAAATTAAATGTAATATTGTTAAATATAAAGTAAAGAATAATAGAATGATATTTTTTCTATATTTAAAAAATAAAAAATAAATTATATAAAATTTTAAATTTCCCAAAAATCTTCAAAATAAATTTGATAGGTCTAGGTGATCGTTATTTTTTATTTTTAAGCCTTTAAAGTAGTATTTTATTGATTTCAACAATTAAAAGTTATATTTATATCATTTAGGTATTTGAATTACTAAAAAAGCACCTTTATTATTGCTTAAAAATAAAATAAAAATTTAAGAATTTTAAAGCTATTTTGAATATTTTAAAATTTTAAAAATATTATAAATAATTAAGAGATTAGTTATCCTTTTTTTTAATAGTATCTAAAAAACAGTGTAATTAGGTCTAAATCTAAACAACAAACCCAAACTTTACGAAAGCCTTTGAAATGATCCCAGATGGACAAAAGTATTTATTTTATATTTTTAGGAATTTAAATGACTTTTTTGTATTTAACTTAGCTTGTGAATAGGTTAAAATGTTCTAATTTCACCTAATTTTGAATTCATGAACTCTTTTATAACATTTGCAGTTTGAAACCTATTCTGAAAGATTAGTTTAAAAATATGAAGATTTAGACCTAATTATTTATTTTTGTATCCAATTAAAAAAATAATATAACTCAGTGGAAACGTATCAAAAGAAACCCAAACTTAGGAAATTACACTATTTTTTGGTCCAATTAAAAAACAATGTATCTAGGTCTAAACCTTGGCAAAACAAGACCAAACTTTATGGAATCCTTTGAAATGAAATTAGATAGACAAAAGTATAATATTTTATGCTTTTAGAATTTTAAATGACCATTTTCTGGTTAATTCCGCTTGTAAATAGATTGAAAATTTTTAATTTCACTTAATTTTCATAAATTTTGATGAATCCATGAAATCTTTTATAACATTTACACTTGATAATTGGTTTGAAAGCTATTCTGAAATATTAGTTAAAAATTATGAAGATTTAGAACAAGTGACACTTTTTTGGGCTATATTAAAAAATAATATAAATAGATCAAAACTTATCAAAACAAGCCCAAACTGAGGAAACCATTCAAATAATCTCAGATGGACAAAAGTATAATATTTTCTATTGAATCTCGGATTTTGATGATGAAACTAATTGATGTGTTTGTGATCTAATCTACATTTTGAGTAATGCATGACTAGCTTCGATCAAGGAGAGACAAATTGATTAAAGTAGGAGGAATCGGATGTTGGGTCGGAGTTGAACTTGTCAAGAGATTGGACGTCGGGCTGGAGAATTGGTCGATGTGTCGGCAGAAGGCTTCGGTCTGTGAATTTGGGCATCGAGCCAAGAAGATCGGACATTACGCCAAGAAGATCGGATGTTGCGAAAAGACAACATATTGATTGGGCAATACGCCAAAGGAGAGGACGATATGCCGAAGGATCAGACGAAACGCTAGAAGAACCAATGACATGCTGGATAATAGATGATTTGTGCTTTGTAATAATTTGTCCAGATCGAGTTAGTTTAGGTCATAATTGGGTTGGTTTAGAATATAATTAAGCCAACTCAATTAGGGGCTAATTGGGCCTGAATTGGAGCTGTTTTGGGCCAAAAGTTGGGTCAGGCAGTGGCACCGCTAATGGCTCAATTTTCGAGACATAGTCTCCAAAACTGTGTTGGGCGATAGTACCGTCAGACTGGGTAGTGGTACCGCCCAGACACAGTCTCCCAAGTGGTGGTATTGCTAGATTGGACGATGGTACTACCTAGTGTCAATGCTACAGGCGTTGGTACCGCCTAGCACAAGCAGTGGTATTGCTAGGACCTGGGATGAGATCTTTTTTTACTCTAATTTTGAAGCCATTTGGGGTCTATAAATACCCTAGCTATTGCTGCATGAAAAGCAAGAATTGAGCATGAAATTGAGTTGAAAAATGAGAAAAGAATACTTGAAAAAATTGAGAAACTCTCTTATGATTTAGGATCACTCTTTCCTAGTATTTAGAAGTTTGTCTAAAGGGAGAAGTATGGTCTAAGAAAGAGAGGCTTGTAAGAGTTGTCTCCTAAACCCATAAAAAGGAGAAAGAGTGTAAAAGAGTAGTTGATCTTCTCCCTTTAAAGGAAGATCATTAGTGGATGCCGTGGCCTCGATAGAAGAGGAATTATGAGTGGATGTAGGTCACGACGACCGAACCACTATAAAAATCTAATTTGCATTTACTTCTTACTATTTATTTTTATTGGAAATTGAATTCTTACTTTTACTACGCTTCCATATGTTTCCAAGTTAAACTCACATTTCCGATACAAGCTTTTATCGAACAAAAAATTTTTAAACCGTTGTCATTTTTATTCGCTACACTAATTCACCCCCCCTCTTAGTGCCAACTCGATCCTAATAGTTGGTATTAGAGCAAATTTTTGTCATTTAGTTTAACATCTAAGAGAAATGACTCTTTTTGGCTTTCAAGAGGGTCACTCTATAATTTGTCCTCCTATGTTTAATGGGATGAACTACACATATTATAAAACTTGAATGAGATTTTTCTTACTTTCTTTGGATTTAAGTTTATGGAGTATTGTTGAAAATGGCTTTAAAAAACCCTCTAGACTAATGAACAAATGGATTGATCTAGAGAAGAAAATATTTTCTTTAAATGCTAGAGCTATGAACACTCTATTTTGCACCTTAGACAAAAATGAATTCAATCGAGTTTTTATTTGCGAAATGGCTTATGAGATTTGGCAAACTCTTGAAATCACACACGAAGGCACTAGTAGAGTTAAAGATTCAAACTCTTGAATTATTTTGTATGAAGCCAAGCGAAACTATTGTTGACATATACACCTCTTTTACGGATGTCGTCAATAGTTTAAAGGCTCTTGGCAAATGTTTTTTGAATTTTGAACTTGTTAACAAGATATTAAGATCCCTTCTAAAGAGTTGGGATCCGAAAGTAACTACAATACAATAGGCAAAGAACTTAAATAATTTTCCAAAACTGTGTTAAGCCAACACATTCAATGACCCAACTTTTGGGTTACTAAAAGAACTTATTGGTTCATTATTGACATATGACATGACGTGCAGAGCACATGATGAATATGATGAACTTGAGAACTAACTTCTAAAGAACAAGAAAGATTTTGCACTTAGAACAAAAGAAGACCACTTGAGCAAAAGCTCAAGTGATGATGACCTTGAACTCCTAACAACAAAGTTTAAAAAGTTCATAAAACAAGAATCAAAAAATAAAAATAAACTTAAAAAGAAGAAGCTGCCAAAGAAGAAGAAAGTATTCAAGGTGGCTTGGGACGAAACGAATGCATTCAAAGACGAGGAGCAAACCAATAAAGACGAAGTGGCAAACTTTGTTTGATGACTCTTGACAATAAAGTAAATTGTTAGGATCAAGAAAGACACTAAGAGACTAAGAGGGGGGGGAGGGGTAAATTAGTGCAGTAGACAAAAATGATAAATTTAATCAATTTCAAAAAACTTCGTACGATAAAAATCGATATCGTAAAGGTGCTTGACTTGAAAACATACGGAAGTGTAGTGAAAGTAAGGATTTAGTTTGCAATTAAAGTAAATAGCTTAAAGTAAATGCAAACCAGATTTTTATAGTGGTTCGGTCATCGTGACCTACATCCACTCCCGATTCCTCTTCCGTCGAAACTACCGGCATCCACTAATGATCTTTTTTCAATGGGCGAAGATCAAATACCCTTGCAACTCGATTCTTCTTTTGACAGGTTCAGGAGAGAACTTTTACACCCCCACTACCTCCTCTCTTAAACTTCATCAACACTTAGAGCTTGAGAGGAGTTCTCACAAAATTACAATAGTGCTTTTCTTTCTTTTTGCTCTAAGTTCTTGTGTGATCTGAGCAGGGATGAGAGGGGTATTTATAGGCCATAAGTGGATTCAAACTTGGAGTCAAAAAGTATCTCATCCCCGATTTTCAGAGTACTGGCGGTACCACCGCCTGTGTTGGGCGGTCCCATCGCTCGTAGCACTAACACTGGGCGATACCATCGCCTAACACCCTGCCACTAGGTGGTACCACCGCCCGACACAATCTCGGAGACTATGTCTAGGTGGTACTATTAGGATCGAGTTGGCACTAAAAGGGGGGGTGAATTAGTACAGCGGATAAAAACATCGATTTTGAAAATCTTTCGTACGTTCGAAAAAAACTGATATCGGAAATGTAAGTTTAACTTGAAAGCATATGGAAAAGTGTAATGAGATGGCAAAGTAAGTAAGGTAGTTTGCAATGAAAGTAAAGAGCTTAAAGTAAATATAAACTGAGTTTTATAGTGGTTCGGTCATCGTGACCTACATCCACTCTCGATTCCTCTTCCGTCGAGACCACCGGCATCCACTAATAGTCTTCCTTCAATAAGCGAATACCAACCACCTTCTTACAACTCTATTCTCCTTTTGACAGGCTCAAGAGAGAACCTTTACACCTCTCTTTTAGACCTAGACCTCTCTTCTCCCTTTAGAAGAACCTTCTAAATACTAGGAAGAAGGGACTTTACTCTTCAAGAGAGATTACAATTTTTACTCAAGGATTCATTCCCCCTTTTTAACTTACATTCTTGCTTTGCCAAATAGGAAATAGTGGGGTATTTATAGGTCTCAAATGGATTCAAATTTGGAGCCCAAAATTCAAATCCCCGAGATTTCGGGATACGAGCGGTACCACCGCTTGCACTAGGTAGTACCACCGTCTGCACTGGGTGGTACCACCACTTGTAGCCTAACACTGGGTGGTACCACCGCTTGACACACTGTCACTGGGTGGTACCACCGCCTAGTCTGGCGGTACCACCACCTGATAGCCTTGAAGACCATATTTTTCGAGTTTTCCAACTCATAGGCGGTTCCATCGTCTATTCTAGCGGTGCCACCACCTGTTCTGGCGGTGCCACTATTGTTGGGAAATCTTAGGGGGTGACATTGTTAGGATCAAGAGCTCGCACTAAGAGGGGGGGTGAATTAGTGTAGCGGTAAAATCGTTGGTTTCGTAAAATCTTTTCATATGTTGAAAACTGATTTCGGAAACTTAACTTGAAACACGTTCGTATATGAAGTGAATGCAGTAGGAAAGTAGAGATTCAGTTTGCAGTATGTAAATAGTAAGAAATAAATGCAAACCAGAGAACACGCCAATTTTATAGTGGTTCGGTCGTTGTGACCTACATCCACTCCGTCGATTCCTCTTTCGTTGAGGCCACCGGCATCCACTATCGGTCTTCCTCCAATAGGCGAAGACCAGCCACCTTTTACACCCCTCTTCGCCTTTCATCAGGCTTAGGAGATAACCCTTACAAGCACACACACTCTTCTTAAACATAAATCTAAGTTTAAGCTAGAGGAGGGGATTCACTTATGATTACAACAGTATTTTCTCACTTTTAATCTCTTTGTGCTTGTGTGTTTTAACCAGGGATGAGAGGGGTATTTATAGGCTTCAAGTTGATTCAAACTTGGAGCCTAACAACATCTCATCTTGGGTTTCCTGGGCACCGGTGGTACCACCGCCTGCGCTGGGCGGTACCATCGCTAGTGTCAGTCTGACACTGACACTGCACTAGGTGGTACCATCACCTAGGATGTTGTGTTGGGCGGTACCACCGCCCAGACTGGCAGTACCACCGCTTGGCACCCTACCAGTGGTGGTACAATCGCCCAGACTGGTGGTACCACCGCCTGACATAATCTTGAAGACTATGCTATGACGGTGCCACTTCTTGGGGCACTGTTTGGACCTCTCATTGGGCCCAACATAGTCCTTACATGGGCCTAGCTGGCCCCTAATTGTGTTGGCCTAAATCCAAATCCAATTACGTGCTAACTACGATTCCTAAGATATATTCTAAGCTAAACAAGTTCGTAAGTCTAGTTTTTTCCGGCAAGCTTCCGGCGATCTTCCGGCAAACTTCCGACGATCTCTCGGTAATGTTCCGATGGACTCTCGGCAAGCTCCTGGACTTTGCGATGATCTTCTTGGCGAGCTCCAACGAGCTTCTATGGCAAGCTCCTGGACTTCTCGGTTGGTTCCCGTAGAACTTCCTATGAACGTCCGGACTTCCGACGAACTCTCGAACTCCCAACGAAATTACATCCTTGACTCTAGGACTTCATTTTGCTTTATGCCTTGCTATCGTAGTTAATCCTGCACAAGTAAAACATACTTTGATCTAGATAATTAATACTAAGCATTAATCATATTGTCCGGCATGTCACTGGTCTCTCGACTCTTCGTCTGATTCTTCGGCGCATCATCCTCTCTTGCGGCCTATTACCCAATCGGCCAATTGACTCCGCAACTCTGATATCCTTGGCGCAATATCCACTCTTCTTGGCTCGATGCCCGAATCCATGGCCTGAAGCCTTCTGTCGATACGTCGACCGATCCTCCGGCCCGACGTCTAATCTTCTGACATGTTTTCCTCCGGCACAACATGATTCTTCTTACTTTAATTGTCTCATCCTGATCGAAGCATCCTACGTCATTCAAAACATAGATTAAAACATAAACACTTATCAATTGGTTTTATCATCAAAATTTGAGATTCAACAATCTCCCCCTTTTTTATGATGACAACCAATTGATGACGGAGTTAACCAAACTCCCCCTATCAATATTGCACATTGATAGAATCTTGAATTCAAGCTGAATTCAAGTCATTGTAAATTTCATCATGAATATTTGTAACACATCATCATGCATAACATGATCATACTTCTCCCCCTTTGTCATCAACAAAAAGGAGAAGTTCAATTCTCAAGAGTTTAGATTTAAAAGTTCAAATCATTGCATATAAATAGTTTTATCATCATGCAATTTGAAGCTAGATAATTTAGCAGGTGTTACATCATGCTTCGAACATTCAAGCTATCAAGTTGTATATATACAAGGTAGTAAGACAGCATGTTCTACATCATACAAGCTAACAAAATTTCAAAAGCAAATGCAAGATAGCTTCTTGTTGAAGTTTGCAAGCTAGCGATTCTTGCTTCCTATTGCAATATGCAAGTTGCAAGTTTTGCTTATTGAGATAGGCAAGAGAGTGATGTTTCAAGATAGCAAGCTCTTTCTTCTCTTTTGAGAAGTGCCATTTTTTGCTTCCATTGCAAAGTGCAATGTAGCAAATTTGCTTTCTAGCATGTTTTGCTCCCCCTTTGTCATTGTCAAAAAGAAGGGAAGAATACAATATTATAATTCTTTTCCCTTTACAACAATTTTCAAATCATAACAAAGGTAAATAACAAAGATGAAAAAATCAAGTTGTGAATATCAAAACAATTTTTCATCATGAATATTTCATCATTGCTTACATCAAAATAATATCATGAGTATTTCATGCATTCATATCATCACATGAAGAATATCAAAAAAGAACTTGGTGATGAGATATACAAATTATGAAATTAAGAGACATATTATGATTCTTTTTAGATAACTCAAATAGTGAAAATAAAGAATCATAGTAAACAATCTTGATTTATAAAAAGAATACTCGAGTTATAATTCTGAGAAATCAAGAGAAACCATGATTCATTTTAACAAATCTCCTCTTAAATAAATAATATAAAGAGTTCTTAGGAGATCATGAAAAATCTTGATTCATATAAAAGATTTCATGAGAAATTATGATTTCGATGAAACTCATTCAAATTCATCAAATCATTTTCATAGTCCAAGAGATTCACAAAAGCATAATATACATAGATTCATTAATCTTTTATCGAAAAATCAATAAGATAGAGATGTTTTATCTTAAGTTATCGGTTTCATACAAGTATGTGTTTATCTTTTTATTACAAATCAAAACATGCATCAACTTTTAAAACCGAAAAAGAACTTTCATTACGGCAAAGATCGATAATTCATAAATCACAAAAATCTTCATGCATAATTTTAAAAAATAAATTTATTAGGCATGATATCATCAAAGATGATTTCATAAGGCATTTTTAATCAAAATCATTTTGTTTATCATAAACATGCAATTTTCATGCTTATTTTTAAAATTACTAGAATGATAAGTACGATTCCTAATTTTTGCATTTTCATTATTAAATAAAATGATTTTGATTAAAATGCATTCTAAATATGTTTAGCTGCTATACAGATCAAACATGGTTTCAATATTAAAAATACCTTATGAAATCATGTTTGATGATATCATGCCTAATAAATTTATTTTTTAAAATTATGCATGAAGATTTTTGTGATTTATGAATTATCGATCTTTGCCGTAATGAAAGTTCCTTTTCAGTTTTAAAAGTTGATGCATGTTTTTATTTGTAATAAAAAGATAAACGCATACTAGTATGAAATTAATAACTTAAGATGAAATAAGAAAATCCCCAATTTTTCAAAAAGATGTTCATCATCGTGCGAATATTGGTGGGCAAAAATCCGTGAAACAAACTGCGTATAGAATAGATTGTGTTACATAGGGAGATCATATATCCCTATTTCCTTACATATCTCTAGGAGAGGGTGAAGGAGGTCACGTGTCCTCCTCTCTAGCGTTGATCCACACAACAGGATTGCGACGACGTTCCTCAAAACTCCAGGCCTCCTTTAAGGTGGGGAGGAGGAGAATAGGAGAGGCAAGCAGAGGCTCTAGCCTATGAACCACTGAATCCCTCCTATTTATAGAGGTCCCCTGTCAAACCCTAATGGATCCTCCCCTAGTGGGTATTAGATCTACATCCTATTACCCAAGTCTTTTAGATTAGTAGATCTCTATCTAATAATCTCTCATGGGCTCTTATTGGATCTCGTTCATGGGATCCAATAATTCATGGGCTTATGGGATATCCAATAAGATAGGGGCTTTGGCGGATATCTCATATCTGAACCTCTACTCATCGCAATGCCTACCATATGTGTGTGACCCTCTAGGCTCAATATCGAGCTGGCCGTGAGTCATACCTGTCAGAACTCCTTCTGACTCAATGAATTATTATCTCTATAATAATTCACTCGACTCATCGACTACGGACGTACTAGGCCACTACGTCGTAGTCCCTAGATGATA